>MEJB01000366.1:0-81507 GCA_001752375.1 Rhazya stricta
TATCGAGCAGGAAGTAATGAAGATGTTTCATTCTAGAATAACTTACAAAAAGGATGGAATGCAAGAAAATAATGTATCGAGTTATCGTTTGGCTCTTCAGTTCTTCCTCGCTACTTTATGGCATTATGAGAAACAAATCTGAGGACAATTGTTAAGTGGAAACATCAGCGAGATAGTATTGAAGAGTAAAATTTTTAAATTCATCTTCTGAACATTCAAGCAACAAATTCTAGGATTCACCTATTGTAGATGAGTAATATCTGTTAACGAGACACACTTGAGGGGTGCATAACGTGAGATGCTATCGATTGCTAGTTCATGGGATGGCAACAGTTATATTTTTTCACTTGCCTATGCCATTATGGATAAAGAATCTATGGAGAGTTGGGGGTGGTTTATGTAATTGTTGTCTTTTCGTGTGATCAAAGATAGATACGTCTGTTTAATCTCAGATAGGCATCAGGGCATTTTGAGCGTAGTGGCATAAAGTCGAGATTGGCAAGAACCAAAGGTTTTTCACAGATTCTATCTCTGTCATATCTGTGCCCACTTCAGTATCACTTTCAAGAACAATATGTTGAAGAAACTAGTGTATCAGATGGGAAGTACATCAAAGATGCAAAAGTTTTACATGTACATGGAAGAGTTAAGAAAAAGAGATCGAGTAGCATATAACTGGTTAATGAACATCCCTCTAAACAAATGGGTTTTATCTCATGATAGAGAACACATGTTTAGAGTTTTAACAACTAACTTATCTAAATCTATTAACAGTGCTATGAAGAAAACACATGCACTTCCACTAAACGTATTGGTTGAGATGAGTTTTAGAAAACTTGTTGGTTACTTTTGTCTVTACCCAGATGAGGTCGCTTAATGCCAATATCTATTTCCATCTAGAATATGGAAGATTTACACTAATCTCGAAACCAAGGTAATGATGCACTTAGTCAGCCAATAAAATCTACAAATTGGTTTATTTGATGTAACTACTCCATGGAGACAAGGTCGAAGGAGTAACCATGTTTACACGGTCAATATGAGTGAGAAGACATGTAATTACCAGAAGTGGAGTTTATTCGGAAGACCATATTTCCATGTATTTATTGTATGTCGCAAAAGAGGTTGGGATGCTGCAAATCTATTTAATAAATTMTACTCTAAGKATAATTATAAAAACATATACGTTTGTGATTTCTATTCAGTTGGAAATGAGTCAACTTGGAGGCTTGCACCTTTCATCCTTAAGAACTTATGAGGTCGTAATCATCCGAAACGAAGGCATACTACAAGAATACATGGTGAAATGAATTTTTGCAGTTCTGACTTACCCTCAAGATGTTCAAATTACCATCAATCTGGTCATAATATACAAAATTGTAGGAATAATAGATTTCAAGGAACATCATCCTCGACATGGAGATAGTTGATGAGTTATTGYCATGGATATAAACTTTTACATTGTGTGTAATGGATATGTACTTTTAATTGAAGTACTTTTTTTTCTCTCAGTTATGTGTTTGACAATGATTGGTGATGTTGTGATTTGTATGAAAATTGTGATGGAAAGTTTGTATTTGGTTAGGATTTTGTGATACTTGTACTGAAAAGATATTATCACATAATTACTTCTTTACAGGATTGATTTTATCCAACCAAAAATTCATTTAAGTTGTAGATGTAGTTAACGCATTTTGCGAATGCGAAAGGGAATAGTGATTGCATTTACCAAATGTGATGCTGAATCTAGGATCACATTTGCTAAATGAGAACATAAAAACATAAGCACATTCTCTAAATGCAATTGTTGTTTGCCACGAGTTCCATGAAAGGACTGAACAAATTCCCTAAATGCAATACGTTTTTGGTCCAACCATTCCATTTATGCCATAGTTTAAAAGGTAAGTGCACTGAGGGTGTTCTTTACCAAATACCATCCATTCACAGAAAAATCCAACAAATGAGCCTGCCCACATTATTTTTGCTTGAGTTCTTGAAGATAACCCCGAAATTACTTCAAAAAAATAAAGGAAAACAATTGTCGAAATAATAAAGAAAAGGATTYAGAAGAAGGAAAGATTCACGAAACTTGACGAAGAACCAAGCCAATCAGCCAAACCCAATTTTGGATTTTGCTCTTCACCCGTCAATATCAAATGTGTGGTGAGCTTCCTCGATGCATCAAAAGTCACATATCAAAGAACATGATAATTTTGCAACTTTTTGTGGTGGATCTCTTAGAATCAGTAACTCTTTTTCAAGAAAATTGTAAGTTGAGTCCACCAGGCGGCCTAGCCAATCAGTAAGTTTCTTGGTCTAATCGTGTAGAAAGTGTGTTGATGACAGTGGAAAACGATTTACCAGCAGGTTAAATATTTCTCTTTGAAACCTTTATTTATTCCCTTCCCTTCACTTATTAGTTTAATAGCTAATTTACTGTGTTGGATGAGATATTTTTGGTCCCTTCATTCGGAGCATCTTAATTTGTGTTAACATGGGTTTCAAATGTCCTTGCTTCCGAAATATCTACATTTCTATTTTAACATCAAAATAAATATTTATAAAATTAAATATATTTTTCGTTTAAACTTTTACAATTAACATTATTAATCTAATAGATATAAATTTTATGAACATATGGATCGCACCACTAATGTCATCAAGTAGCAAAGCTAATGTCCTACTTAATGGATATCTTTTGTACCAAGTTAATGTGAGTATTTAATAATCAATGGAGGAAGTATAAAAGATGTATACTTTCTTAAGGAGGGGAAAAATAGGAACTAAATAGACTTTTGCAATGCAACTATCTTCTAATTTCTAATTTGCAATATGTATACTTTCTAAAGGCTTATTGCAATTAGCTCGATATGCAAACATCTTGATTCTTTTTCTAATTATTCAATGCTTCATAGAACTATTTTTAATACTGAAAAGAAAGTTAACTGACTACATGATATTAGTTGAATATGGACAAATATGAATTTTCTTTTTCCAATTTAGATGAAAAAWTTATTTAAATMTTATATTTTGTATATAAGCACGTAATAAAAGTATTATCAAATTAAAATGTATTTATATTAATCATTTAGGCATTGTTTTTGCATTACAAAAGTATTCTTAACATATTTAAAGCATAATTACATAATAATAACTTTTTAACAAAATAATAAATTCGAACTATGACATCAAATACAATTAATACAAATAAATTTACAAATATATCGAACATCTATTTAAAGAATTATACTTAAYAGTAAGTATAAATAGTTGTTAAACTTTTACTATATTATTCCAACATCTCCTAGAAAGTATTTTTTTAAAAAATAAAAAATAAATCCGGTATATTTATCTCTTGCAATCATTAAAAATAGTGCTAAAATTTTTCACTGCATACTTATGCGTCTTCTTTCTTCAACGAGGAAAAAAAAAAAAAAAAATCCTTGTCCTAGCGACCTCATTCACCCATTGATGAGGAGCCATTCAAGTGACCGGTGCAAGAGCCCTTTGTGCTCTATCCCCTGGGACTGCCGTAAGGTAGGTTGAAAGAGAGGGCTGATGTTTGTACATTTTTCTTGTCCTAGTTCATTATGGCCGATCTATTGGCGAAAGCAGGAAGAGGCTTATGGCCTCCTCCTTGAGAGGAAGAAAGAGACTTATGTTGGCCTCTTTCATAATATAGTCTAACACTGAAAATTAAATTAATAAAATATTATTAAGTTAAAATCTTTTAAAAATATAATTTGAAAATATTTTTGACCATGTTTCGACAACATGTTAAAGTKTGAAATTGTGTTGGGATTGAGTACAATGTAGCCGTGAAAAATTTTGAAATTTGAATAGAATGGGTTTGAATGTGGAATTTGGTACAATGTAAATGTTATTTGGATAGATGGTTTGTAATAGTAAATTCATAAATATTTATAATTTGTGACTTTTTTCTTTACAATCAAATTCAAATCTTCCTTATGTATTTGTAAATCTAAATTTCTTCCTATCGCGTTACACATTCTATTTTCTAAGTTTTAATATAAATAAACATTTAAGTAATCATTTTAAATCACTATCGTTACACTGATATTTGTTTCATTATGGATGCTAAACAAATGATTGCTACATACTAAAATTGGAATTGCCACACTTTAGCGTGTTGTCCAAATACAATCTTAATATTTTGAGTGCTTTATTAATCCTTCTATAAATTTTAAATAATAACGTATTGACTTATCACAAATCACTTATTTTATTACATTCTGACTTCTTGAATAAAGAATAATTCTATTATCTCATCTATTTTTACTTAATAATCTTAGCTATTCATCAATATAAATGAGTTCCAGCATACATCTAAAGGATTAAAAAATATGTTTGCTGAATGTATGATCTCAAATTTCAATGGACATATTTTTAAAAATATCTCTAACATAAAGAATATCCCCTATCATCCCTCTCAACACCATTCCCTTACATCTCCCTAATTTTTCTCTAAAAAAATCTCATTTTTAGCTCAAAACAAATAAATATGAAGAAAAAGGAATAATTTATCATTCCTATTGCGTTACTATTTCATGTCGTACTTTTTCTTTCATTTAAACTTAAAAAAAATAAAAAGAATAATTTCTTTTTTAAAAGAAATGTGTGTTTGGAGGCCGCAACTCTCTACATGTCTATTAAAAAAAACTAATTTTTATTTAAAAAAACTCATTTTGAGCTCAGATCGTTACAAGTCTGAAGAAAAAATAATTTATTATTTCTATGATGTTTTTATTTCGTATCCTAATTTATTTTTATTTAAACTTGAAAAAAATTGGATCTGGCAGCCGCAGCTCTGTCAATGTTAACTCAGCAGTATGTGCGCACTTAGTGGCGACGTTAACTCAGCAGTGGGTTCGCACTTAGTGGCGACGTTAACTCAGCAGTATATGCGCACTTAGTGGAGCTTTTTCCTTTTTTTTTTTTAATTTCAATTCTTTCTGATACATTGTATATTTAACATATTTCATTACAAGCTTTAATTTATTTATATTATGCTAAAACGTCAATTTTTTGCATGAATTTTATTTTTATTATGCTAAAAAACTATTTATATTTCATTATGTTAATATATTATGAATCATTTTGCGTGAAAAATTCAACAAATATAAAAAATAATTTGTTTAAATAATTTTTAACTTCAAAAGTTAATCTTTTTTAGTTCCAGTCGCTAAATGTTATGATGTTTTAATAAGATATGTAATCAAAATAAAAAATATTCATCAAATTTGATCGATATATTAGGGAATAGGTAGAGCAAGGATAAAAGTATTGGGTAAAGAAATTAGGTGCATTGGATTTAGCACTCTCCTAAAAAAAGGATAAAAGTGTAAAAATAATAGTATTTAAAGTTTTTCTAAATTGGTTATCAAAGACTAAAATCAAATTCAATCTTTAAATTCGAACATTTATAAAATAAATTTTTAGTGTGTAAAGATTTAATTACTTTTCAAACTTTAATATTCAAATTTCTCTATTTGAATTTCAATTAATTTTGAAAGTTTAATTATAGTCTACTTCTATCCCGATTGACTTGGCCTTGCTGTGGTTGTTAGCATGGTGAATGAAGGAACAAAAACAAAGATATCCTTTGACCTTTTGAATTACTTTTCAAAGTCAAACATTTTTAGAAGAAATTTAATCAAATAAAAGTCAACTTGGTGGAATTAGCACGGGTAAAAGTGGAAATCTATATTACATTAAAATAAGGGTGATTAAGTGTAATGATAATATATTATGCGTAATTTTTAATGCCTAAAAATAGTCACGTTAATAGTTGAGACAGGAAGCAACAACTAGTCTAACAAGACCAAACTAGACATGAGTCCAAGGAGAAAGGAGTCGAAGCGGTTAAGGAATTCAATGGCTAATGAAAATCAGGGAAGGAATGGATCATAGGGTGGCCGATAAGTAAAAGGAAAAATTAGCCGAATTGGTAGAAACAGCAGAAAATTAGGAAATAGGCTCTAGACCAAATAAGATCATAAACACTTGATCAAGGATCAAGGGCCGACACAATCAACTGAATGACCAATTAGGGCGACTGTAGGTCTAGAAAATAACATAGAAGAAGGAGAAATAGCGTAATAGTAGCCGTCTTTCTCAGCCACCAGCTGGTAAAGGATGTTGAATAGTGGAGTATAAATAAGAAAAGGGAAGACAGAGAAAATCTTAATCAACTGAACAACCATACACGTTATCTTCATTTTTATTATTTTTTATCTGTTTTCATTTGTTAGCTAATTTTATGATCAGCTTTCTAGTATTAATCGATTTTATTTGCTTTATTATGTGAGTTTAATGCATGTTTTTATTTAACATTTACAAATTTGAAGTCTTATTTGCTTTCATTTACTAGCTTATTATGTTTTACTTACTTATTGCTTTGGTAGCATAGTTTATAGCTTTAGTAGCATAACTCACAGCTTTATTAACATTCTTYAGAATATATCCTAGCTTAGCTACTTTAGTATAATTTATCATCTCTATTCGACATAATCACTCGGCTAGTTTTAGCTAGCTTAGTTGCATCTTTCCATTGGTCATTCAACATAATCACTTGGCTAGCTTTAACTATCTTAGTTGCATATTTCTATTATTTGGTATTCTTGCAGCCTATGTTTWTGTGTTTGCTTRGCTCATTTTCTTGATTTGAGAAGCTTATTTGGCTAAATATCATAGTTAACTGGAGAAGCTCATTTGGCTAAATAACATAGCCAATGAGTGTCTAYTTTTTCTAGTTATCTTAGTTGAATCACACACTTTGTGAGGACTTACTTAAGCTAACTCAAGAACTCCACATACAAAAAAGAGGTAGCTACTTATCTAGTGAGCCGATTAAATGGCTAACTGGCTGGAACCGAGGCCTCGTTGTGTTGAAAGCATAGTATGCCATGACTAGGATAGCCGAATCGGTTAGGTAATTTTTGCACACCAACACAATTGGCACGCTCAGTGGGACCTATTAAGTGTGCATGATAATTCATTCGGGTCGAGAAATCATTGCTAGAAATCAGAAGAATTAAACTCGTGTCCAAGACACACCTACTATTGATATGCCAGAGTTCGGCTCAATGAGCGCTGCTCGACAAAATCTTGAAGGTGGGGATTTGCCTTGAAAACGGCCCCTAGCCGTAAAGATCGATCAATATTAGCTGATGAACAAATGGCTCCAACTTCTTTGTCAGCCATCCAATTCACTATGGAAAAATGCACATGTGGATTAATGCAAAATCTAATACAACAGTTTACTATTATTTTTAGGCCTATGCTGCAGAATGAAAGACAAGGTTTAGTGCAACGTGGACTTCCCGCATACCCTAATCCGATTCCAACTACTTTTCCTTCTACCCCAATGAATAATCACTCCTGGGAAAGCTTGGAAGCAGTGTAAACATAGGCTCTACCTATACCACCTTACCTAGGGCCCAATTACAATGACTCGGAGAAACACTTCCCAGTCGATGGACTACACCTCGTTTGGAGGATAACCTCACATAGCATGGTTGTCGTAGCTAGGGTGCAGCCGATTCCCTACAACAGTCAGGAAGTTTTTAATCCCTTCTTACCACAAGCTTCGAATTTTTCCTTTGTACATCCAGCAGACTACCGGCGACAAGATTATGCTGCTTAGTTTCCTACCAGTCAAGCCTAGGGCTTCAACATGTGGCAAACAATGCCAATTATAGAAACTCAGACACCTTAGGTGCAGGAACGGATACCTCCTCTCTAAAAAGGATACCAGGAAAGGTATTTTTCGATCGGATTTGTCAGTTCGAAAGACAGCCACCAGACAACCCCAAAGTTCGGCCAGTAGAAGCCCCTGCACCAGTMGATTCTAATGGATTAACTGATGAACTAAGCAAGCAGTTTGGGCTCAACATTGTTGGCAATGACTATTTGGTATTCAAAAACCTATCYAGAATGGATAGATTATGTAGCTGTCATGCCTTTAGGGTAAAAGATGCCTGAATTTTTCACTTTCTCAGGAGATGATAATAAATCAATAATGGAGCATATTGGCCGATTCATAGCTCAATGTGAAGAACTTAGYAACAACAACCTGCACAAGCTACAACTCTTCTCCCTGTCACTAACTGGAGCAGCCTTTACATAGTACGCTAGCTTACCTCATAATTCAATAAACAGTTGGGTCGATATGGAAYGTCTATTCCACTAGARGTTCTATAGGCCTACACCGGAGGTATCAATTGCAAATTTGCTAGCTATAAAATAAAAAGCCAACAAAGATGTAGCTGATTTCCTAGAGAAATTTATACGAATGGAAGGAAAATGTCCTACCTTATTGCCAGTATGCTAKAATGGCAATCGACATTCACAACTAAAGTAGAAGCTTATCCTACATGAATTTTCAAACTTGTCCAGGCTACTTTCCTATGAATGTGGGCAAAAGGATTCATCAAACACAAGGACTAATCTCGAGTGACCAAATTTAGTAGAGGGCAAATTATGATTTCAGTCAGCAATGACATAGCCTATTCAGAGGAAGATGAACTGGCCAAAATTATGGCAGTTGAGTTGTTGAGAGGATCGTCATACACCTATCCCATGCTGAAACCAATACGAGGAAAAGAAGAAACTAAGCTGGGAGATTAGCCAAACTATTCATTTTATATATCAAAAATTGATCAAATCTTTGATCAACTACTGAAAGATAAGCAGATTAAGCTCTCGACTGGCTAGAGGATTTCCGCATTCGAGGAATTAAAAGGAAAAAGATACTGTAAATGGCATAACTCATTTAGTTATGGTACTAATTATTGTGTGGCGGTTAGGAACATTATTCAAAGGGCCATCTGGGAAGGGTAGTTTCGTTTTTCTGACCAAAAGTCCCAGGAATCATTAGTGGACACATATTCCTTCCCAACATCCGATGCCAGATTGATGGCAGCCTCCAACAAGGCTAAACGACTACAGTGGCAGGAGAGAACATATAAGGATCCCAAAGCAGCAGAAAAAGCACTTCTGCTGAAATCGTGGGAATGCCATAGAAGCTGAGCACCTCATCAGCTTTTCTTTAGTTGGATGGTAAACCATCTATATCAGGAGGCTAACTTTAAGCAATTATGGAAGTACAACAAAGTTCCATCTCAAACCATGACCTTAGAAATCCCAACTATCCGAAAGAGTACCATCTCAGCTCCATCTATATAGCTAATCAAGAGGAAAAAAAAAAAAGGGATCAAAGGTAGAGAGCTCAGCAAAAAAGCTTTCCTAAAAGAACATTTAAAGTAAACTGAGGAACAAGCCAGCCAAGGAATTAATATCATCTGCCTGCCACTGAGTTGAGGAACACCAAACAACAAAGTTCATTAACAGGAGATGTTTTGTCAACCGAGGAGGCTATTGCTAAATTGGTTACTCCTGCAGCTGAAATCTTACCGGCTGAGCTTTCAAAAAGAAGGTTCAACAATGATCTTTTCAAGTTCAAGAAATGGTACTTATTGTTAGAAGACCAATTATCATAAACCAACACACTAAAAGAATAATTCATGGGCAAMAAATTGAAAGAACAATTTGCAACATGATAGTGAGGCACTCACTTGGAAGGATGGCGAGGCAATTGAAGATCGACGACAAATAACGGATATTGAAGAGTTTCAATGGAGGCATGGTAGATGGAAAAGAAGGAAGATAGCTACCGGAGAAATTAGTGAAGGGTGAAGGGATTTATTATCTAAAGTACTGGGGATTTACTGCAGAAGGTAAAAGGGAAAATTAGTCATTTTAAAAGGGAGAGGAAATTAGTTTTATTTTTTTTAATTTCATAACAAGAGATGCAGTAGCATTCATGAAATGCGACCAGTTTAAAATATAATCAAATTATGCAAATACGTTGGTGTCGAATACAATGAAAAGACCCAAAGCAAATGCATAGGTGATATGGAAATTTCTAGAAAGTGTACTAGATTGTATCAAGTAATATAGAAAGATATTGATCCCACAGAAAATTAAATCCTCATTACCATCCACTTATAGTCCTAAACTTTATCTAGCCAACCAATTAATTGAGATGAGAATTAACTAACTAAGAACCTAATTAATCCTAGATGATCACACAAAATTATTTAGAAGGAATATCAATGGATAAAATGTCTAAGATGCATGAGTTCATCTATTCTTTAACTATGTTATATAACCAATGCTTTAAAATCAGTATATCAAATGTTGACCAACCAAACCCATGAATATCGAATATAATTTCTCAAGATATAAATAACATATTTCTTTAAGTAATTAAGCTGTATCTCTATGCTTAATTTAACCTAAAAAAATGTATTAAACATATGGTTCTCAAAGATTGCGCAAACCATTTAAATATATATCTATTTCACATGTAGTTTATGGCACTCGTTATTTGACCTAATTGCAAAAGTGTTATCTCTAACCGCCTTAAATAATATTTGAAATAATTGAAAGATGACTAGTCATAAAGTCAAATGTTAAAGGACAATAAGAGGGCTTCAATAAACATAGATATACCAAGTATGAAAAACATATAATTCAATAACATTGCATCTGAAAATGTTATATCATGGTCTTAAAATAAAATAGTTAGTTCATAATGACTTGAATAAAAATAAATACAAAGTGCAGATTGAGATAGAAAAACTTCACAAAATATAATAAACCCATCAATCTTCAATATATTAGTCTTCTTTTCCTTCCAAAAAGCTCCTTTTAATTGTTCCAATGTGTTCTTCAAGGCTCCCATATGAAGAGTTATGTATTTGAAAGTCAAGGGGATGTTTTATACCATTTAGAGTCTTTCATAGGGTAAAAACTTTTGAAGCCTTCCTAAACTGCTCAAAACTCATCCAAAATCACAAAATAATCACAAAACTGCCTTAAATTCATCAAACCAGCATTGATTTTGACAAACTCGGCACTAGATTTGGCTTAGGAAGTGTGTTACATTTACCRGTYTGAGCTACTYAAGAACWGGCCCTTTGGAAGCCATACTGCTGTCGGTTCTACGCTATGCCCGCCRTCGATTTAATTCTATCTTTTGGCTATTTGCACCGAGTCGGTGCCAGTTCAGGTACTTTTYGACGCCGTATACATGATTTTTTTCCTGTTCCCAGTTTCTCTGCATTCGATTTCGGTGTGGTCCAAGAACCAACACTGGATACTATTTGATTTGACAGGAATTGAACCTTTTTCTCTTGAACCGGAGCCGATTTGATATACTAGCATCGATTTGGACGGTTTGGAGCCTAAACGATTTTTGAATTGGGACAAATCAGTTGCATTTCTAAGTCTTTCCACCCACCATCCATCTATGTATGTTTTATGGAGTTTTGTTTTCATTTTTAACTCTGTTATTCACAAATCCTTTCCTACAAAACCGAATTGATACATAATGAAATATTTATTCAATACATCACAATTACATCTAGAATTCTATTGAATGAAACTTTTAAAACACTCTATAATTTAGATATAAAAACAATGTATTAGTAAGTAATTCTACTCAATGTATTTGTTATTGCCACCGTTTTCAAAAAAGCTAACGCTCAAATGGTGTTACCAAGCCCCAAAAAAAAAAAAAAAAAAAGAAGAATTGTATGTAGAGAAGGTTTGGATTTTATATCAATGAATGTTATGTAGTTGATTTTTTTACTGCTTTTGATAAATTTTCTATTGTTAGGAAACGAAAAGTGTTCGGAAAACTTTAGGTCTTTATAGGGTTAGGGTGACTTTAGCAAGGTAGGTTCTCATCCCTTTCGTTATGGCCTTCTTCTATCCTGGTTGACTTGGACTTCTTGTGGTTGTTAGGATGCGAATGTTAAAAAMGTAAAAAGCTTCCAAATTTTAAATATTATTTTCCTTATTAGGATGTTGGATCCAATGCAAATGAAAATTTTTAAATATTATTAGCAGAGCAAAATTATGTAAAATTACAATCATATCCCTATTTTTACAAAACTGTAAATTTACCTTTTAAATTTTAATTTGTTCACTATTATACCATCTTTTAAAAGCCTGACAATTTTATTCTTCATTCCTGTTTAATCCCTCTGTCCCAATTTACRAGATTTTAATCTTAGACTGAGCTTAAAATGTCAAAAAGATTGAATCAAATAAGTAAACAAATTAAGAAACAAAAACAAAGCTATCGTTTGACATTTAGGAATTACTTTCAAAGGGAAACATTCTTGAGAAGAAAATTAATCAAATTAAAGTCAACTTTTTGGAATGAGCACACCAGGGGGAAAGGAAGTGGAAATCGCATAAAGAATAGGGTTAATTACAATTCAGTTCTCCAAAATATCATACTGCATCAATTTCATCCATGTAATTTTTAGAAGTTTTAATTTAATCCCGATAAGATCCTTGCATTTAGTCCGAATAATGGTTTGAACAATAAATCTTTTATATAAGTTCATCAAAAGTTATTACATTTACTTGCAAACTCTTTGTTATAAAGAAGATCTTATGTTTGTGAACTGAATATGATAAAATGAATATCTCAAAATGATTTTTAGTTCTACAAGAATTAAATTTTCACCAGAAGAACAAGGATGAATTTGGCACATTCTTATATTTGAGGAATAAATTGACATTACCTAAATATTCTGTCTTTTCCTCCGTACATAGAAAAACAGACCAAAAAAGAAAAACAAAAACTGACAGTTGACAAATGGGGACAGCTGTGTGGTAACGTTTCAGTCAAATCATTCAGTTTTTGGCTTCTGGCAGATCACTTGGAAAGTTCACTTCAAATGCCGCCCAGAAACAAGCTGCAAAGACCATTATCGTCAAACGGTGGAAGCCGCCAAATGCAAATTCCCTGGCGAGATCAGTTGCTTCTTCACCCAAAACGTTTAGATATGTAATTAAAAATCATTATAGAAAAAGAAAAAGGAAAAAAAAAAAAGGACAGGAGGAAAAGTCTAACTACCGTGAATTTGTTCATTGAAAGCTTACTTTTCACCTCTCGTTAATTTGAAATATACACTTCTAAAATGTATAAATCATAAAAATTGACATGTAAAGAGCCGTCTAGACTGCTCAATCTTCAGTTCACAGTCCTTGTAGCCGACTTCCCTCCATTTTCCAGGCGATCAAAAAGACCAAAACTAAAGATAAGAAGGAAGTCAGAAAGATCGAAACTCTCGACCAACCTGGAGGCGTTTTCTTGGGTTTCTTAGCAGCATATACTCTAATTAAAATGTCTAGTTGCTCTGATCAATTTCTCTAACCTATGATTTTCCTTTTTCTTAGCAGTTCTTTTAAATTTCGAAAGCATTATATACTATAATTAAAATGTCTAATTGCTCTCGAGATGAAACGATCAATTTCTCTAACCTGTAATTTTCCTTTTTCTTAGCAGTTCTTTAAGTTTTGAAAGCATAAAACATTTTGTGCCACTGACTAATTAACACAATCATATCATGACTAGTAAGGGAAGAAAATCAAAGTAGGAAAAGGAGACTCACGTCATACATCAGTCTAATTAATTCAACTTTCCAGTTGGTTAAATCTGGGATATAGGATCTAGGATATAGTAGAAAAATGACTTATGTTAGTTTCTGCTATTACTAATAGGGCAAATGTTTATACACTATATATGTGTGTGTGTGAATTATGTGTTTAATTATATAGAAAATCTTAACAATTTGAGATATTAATTAATTTAACAGTGTCATATAAGGATAATTGTACGGACATAGAACACCTTCTGCGAATTTGTTGGAAGTCCGATTTCGTCACTCTGATGATAAAAGGTGATTAGCTACTCAAGAAATGCAATGATTCAGGACTAGTAATCGAGAAAGCCCCGGTCTCCTGCTAGGAAGGTGGACAGAAGGACATCTAAGAAAATGACACCATAGTTCAAATATATATATATATATAAGTACTTGAGAAAACTTTTACTTAATGGACCAAAAATTCTGAAGTCTTTTACAGCCCGAAGCAGTAGTTGTAGCCTTTATCATCACTTTCTGCCAAAAACATCATGCCCAATCCCACTTTCCTTCCACCTGGAGATGTTGCTGACCATAACTTGAATCCAAACCCTTATCCTTCTCTGCCGCCAACTTACACGGTTGATCAAAGCTACTCTAGTAATTGTTTTCCAGGTCTTGAGCTTTCTGATTATCTTGCCTTTGATGATCATCGACCCATTAGTGAAAACTCCATTTATTGTTTTAGTACAGCTTCTTCATGGATTCTACAAACTCCATTAACGTCCCATGATAATTGTAGCAGTGGAAGTTCAGCTTCAGCAAGCTCTTTTGATGGCATGCCAATGAATAATCACATGCAAATGTTAGTATTGATCAATTAGTCTTTTTAACCAAAAAAAATTCAGAGAAGTGTGAAAAAGGTCATGTAATCATACTGATATAATTGTCATACCTTATTTAGACGCCAGGGTATTTTTGTTCCTGATTTTATCTTCTATTTTTTTTTTTTTTTGGGTTTTTAGTTGGTATTTGGTTATTGATGTAGTTATGCTTTTCTTGGCTGTGGTGTTTTGTTTAGGAAATGCAAGAGGGAGATCAAGAAAGCCAAGAGGGAAGAAGGAAAAATTGTTGCTTTCAGGACAAGGACTGAGCTTCAAACCTTGGATGATGGATATAAGTGGAGGAAGTATGGGAAGAAGATGGTGAAAAGTAATTTAAACCCGAGGTAAATTTTCAAATTCAAAACATATATGCATGTACTAATTTATATCAATAGACCTAGGGTTTGAGATTTTCTGACCGATTTTGTGATTCTCCATATCACACTATATATCGATGAATGAATGACATGATACGAAATAAGCTCATACAATATAGTCTTGCGATATGAGTAAGATCAGGAGCTTAGTGGGAAATAGAGGATCTTAGTGCATACTTCTCAAGCTGATGATGGCATGCAGTCTTGGCTATTTAATAAAGTTTTTATAATTTATACTTAATATGATACGYGGCTCGACAACTCTTATTAATGTGGAAAATTGACTTTTCCTGATTAATCAATCCCAAAAATATGTCCTTCTGTAAATTTGGCCAAAGACACGAAGATAGATTTGCATGCCATTCTATACTATGCCTTCAAACTATTCCAGTAATTCGATGATAAATTTTCAGTCTCCTTGCATGCATGAACATCTACAATTTTCTTTTGAACATTCAAGGGTTATTAGAGCATGTCATACATGCATTTCGTATTATCTAATTTTGATTTGTCGAACGAAAGAAAGAAACAGTTCTCCGTTAGTTGTCAAGGAATTCCTCCACCTTCCCTACTCAATATAGTGGATGTCTTCATTTAGCATTTTTCCTTGTTACCCTCACATGGTGAAAAAGATATCTTGATAGCAAAAAATCTCAAATTCAAATCTCCTACTATATATGCATGTAGATCATAATTTATAACAAATTTGTTAGTCTTTATGTTTGTCCAATTATGTGCCAGTTGAACCTTAGACAGCCTTCTTCCTAGATTTTGAGGGTCAAATGATACAATTTTACGTTCCATACACTACTAATATATGAGTTTGTATATGTGATTACTGTCCCAAAATTTACATACGCTAATTACGCTGAAGTTGAATTTGCAGGCATTACTATAAATGCTCAAGTGTGGGGTGCAAAGTGAAGAAGAGAACAGAAAGAGACACAGAAGATTCAAGCTATTTGCTAACAACATATGACGGGGTTCACAACCATGAAATCCCCTGTMTTACCTACTACGATGAGGTCCCGTTGGCCCTTTCCTGAGGATGGTCCGTCCAACCTTCATGAAAAAGATTGACCATGTCTTCTTCTACCTTTTTAAAAGAAGCCTTATATCAGGATAGGTCATTAGCTTAGGGGTACGCAACCTACCTTAAACTCGATGTAAACCAAAACTCTTTTTGGCCGACCTTCCTGTTTTTTTCCCCCTATTTTATGAATACAAGACAATCCTTATCTTAGAAATAGCAATAATCTATCCTTATTAAATGGGAGAATATGACCTACATTTTAGGGGAACTGAGCTTCCAACCTACTGATTGGGAGGTCTAATGTCCTCATATACTTTTTCTCTACTATTTAACCTTATAGTTTAAGGGCAAACCAACACAGGCAAAAGCACAAGTTCAAACAATAATCGATGATGAGATATTAAGAAAACTATTGCCCCTCTCTACGAAATATTCCATGCCAACTACTAGAGTTTGAACCCACAACTTTCTCATATTGAATAACTCTGCCACCATATAGTTATCCTCTTTTCAGGGTAGAAGAAATCAAGAAATTACCTTGTGGAAAGCTTTATAATATAAAGGATGGAGTTATATATATGTATGATGGTCTTTGTGAATAGTTTTATATAATAAACAAAGTTTCCTTTTGGCCATCCATATATATATATGCAATTTAATTCAAAGGTTAAAGTATTTAGCTATTGCTTGCTTGGTTTACGGTGGATTGCACTTTATGCCCCTTAAGTTTAGGGGAGCTAACTTGCTTTGGCTTTGGAATTAGGAATTTTAACTGTTTTGGACCTTGATGTTATCACTAATCGAATGTCCGATCAACTTGTGTTAAGGGAAGAAAATTGATTACACAAAGCAAAAGTTCGGGATATTTAGGATAGTGCTTTCCTAGTAGTTGTTGTTGTTGTTTTTTTTTTTNATGCATGTTATGGCCGAATATAGAGGCTTTTGGTGGCTTGAAACATTATTTTTATATAATTTTAGAGTCGTTTTATTGAGAGGAACTTGGAGGAAGCCATTGGAAAACTTGAGGCGATCTGATTTAAGATTTTCCTCTTTTTTTTTTTAATTTTTTTAATAAAATCCAGATGCAAATATGAAATATGCGCCATATAATTGGTGTATCTGATTTTTTAATTTTTATCTCTTGGTTGAAAAGAAAACTCAAGATTATATTCTAAGGCAAATCATTCTGAGCAGCATAAGAAACGTCAGCGGGAATCATGGTCATCCAAATGACTTCATTTTCTCTAGACATACCCCATTTAACTAACAGCTGAACCTCTCCTTGAATATCACAAAGGACAAAAAAAAAGTTTGTGGTTACAAGAATGGCAAATTTAAAGAATGGCCAATTTGCAGCTCTAAGGGCATAAGAAATACCACTACCTTAAGCTCTCTTTAACTTCCTGTACAACACAACCCATATCAGAGATGTCCTCCTCATAGCATTGCACCCTTTGCACAGCCGACAGGCAATCCGTTTCCGCACAGAAGCAATCCAGTTCCAGCGACTCAGCCATGCACAGCCCCCCAAGAATGGCCATCAACCCCACATGCTCTGCGCTGGTGCCACCATACGACCATGCCGCCATTGCAACTTCAACCACACCCTGCCCATCGCGAAGGATAGCACCCGTACCCACCTTCCCATCTTTCCATGCCCAATTGGTGTTGATTTTCGGACCAACAGCCGGTGGTAGCGAGCAACATAGCTGTAGGATCACCATCCCCAGAGCGCTCTCTTCTCCCGCCAAAGCTGCCTAGTACTCTTGCAGCAAACTCCTTGCAGCATCCACCGTTTTCTCCTCAGCGATGCAATATCTGTTCCCAAAAATGAGCTTATTGCGTGCAAACCATATCTCCCACATAAGCATGACCAGTAGCTGCAGATCACACTTCTCTACCAACCAGAACATTAATCAGGAATTTCATGACAATTTGAATTCCTTGTAGAAAAGGCCGAAGATGGATTTGCGCAACCTACCAGACTCGCTTGGCAAACCCGCAGCTGAAGAAAATATGCATATCATCCACTAGCTCGTAGTCGCAGAAAGGGCACGATGCTTTATCAATACTGAATTTCCTCATTAAATTTTCCAGGGTGGGTAGAATCCCTTAACAAACCCTTCAAGCTCATGCCCTTACTTTAGGTGGGATTTCAGCGAGCCATTACTTCTTCCAAATAGCTTTGCGCCCCCCCCCCCCCCCCCCCCATGTGCGACGTCAATGTAGTCCAATTCTCCTGTCTATCTCTGTCGAGGAACGCTGATATTAACCTCCGTCCCTATAGCCCCTTGGCCCTTCTCACGTTTGTTTCTAGCTATGGTGGAAGAGAAATGGCGCAAGAAAAGTTTCACAGAACAGAGTTCAACAATGGAAAAGTTTGATTGACACCAATATCCTCTATAAAAGTGCCTCTTCTAGAGGTTTTTACTCCTACCAAGTACTATCATGTCCTTTTCCTAAACAATGCTAACCGTTTCTGCTAAAGCCAAATTGAAGAGATGCTAAAAACAAAACAATGAGAAAAATATCAAAATGGGACCACAACTCCTCATAAATTCAGAATAAAATAGAGAAATACTACTAAAAAAGACTACTGTAGCCTTCTTCTTGGTGGTTCATAACATTGCGTCTCCCTTTGAAACATTCCTTGTCCTCGAGGAATATAATGCTCCTGAAATCTCTTTGGCTTCCCAAGTTGCCTCCTTGGCTGAACTGCCCTTCCAGCGAACCAGATACTCTTCAACATCAGCCAACAACCTTGTTGCCAGGATTTCTACTGGTTCTTGTGCAGAAACTTATTCCCATTGGGGGGATGATCCACTACCAGTTCTTGGTCTCCTATCTTCTTTTTTAGTATAGAGATATGAAAAACAGAATGAATTCTACCTTCTGGAGGTAATTCCAAACGATACGCCACCATTCCATCCCTTGAAGAACCTTGTAAGGAATATCGTGGGAAAGCTTGTCGCTAGCTCTTCGAGCTACTGAGGATTGTCTATAATTCTCTAACTTGACATAGACCAAATCACCCATCATCAATTGCTCGTCAATGTGTTTCTCATCATATATTGATATAGTTATATTTTACCTTATGTTTATTGTTTACCTAAGTTATTTTTGTCGAGGTTTCTATATGATTAACCTTAATTATGCTAATTTTGATTTGAAATGATTAATTGCAGGATTTTCATCTTAAATACAAGAAAAGGGGCAAAAATCGATTGTAGAAGAACTTAAAAAGGTCAAACAACAAATTTAGAGCAGTTTGGGGCAAAATGCAATTTTCAAAAGCGAAAAAACTTGAAAAATCGACGAAGTGTGGAAAAACAGCAATCTCGCACCGATTTGAAGACATTTTTCTCCCCTATTTTTCAAGAACAAAATCAGCGCTGATTTGATCCTAATCAGGTGCCGATCAGCTTGTCTTTTAGGATTTTCTGATGTCTCCTATAAATAATGCATGTTATGGCCGAATATAGAGGCTTTTGGTGGCTTGAAACATTATTTTTATATAATTTTAGAGTCGTTTTATTGAGAGGAACTTGGAGGAAATAGTTTTAGAGTAGTTTTCTTAAGAGGAACTTGGAGGATTCAACCAAGATTGCTTAAAGATTTATTCATCAAATCCATTATTTCTTCTGTAATCTTTGGTTAGAAATGTCTATTATATCCTCTGGTGGATTTCATGAGTTTCCTAGGCTAATTTTTTTTTTTTGGGAAAAAGATGATTTCTTTGTAATTGGTTAAAATCTATTGTGGCTTTTTTAATGCTTTTTGTGGATTAGATACCTACAAATCGATTTCATAATCAATTAAGAAGAACCGAGAGTTGAACTAATTGACTAGAACTTATGCAATGATGACCTATTAGTACTAAATTGACTAGGATAGAATAAGTTTTTTTTGGATGGTTTCCAGTAATTAATCGTGGTTAGTGAAATCAAAAAATTTCTTAGTTCATTAATCTAATTTTGATTAATGTAATTCACATAGTAATATGGCTTTAGTTAATTGATATTAGGGGTTGTATGCCAAGGGATTAGGTAAAACCTAATTTAGGAAATTTTACCAATAACAATTATATTAATTTTGAAAATTATGGTAATTAAGGTGCGACTAGTTTAGCTCATGAATGATTTGGATCCATATCCTAACCAACCTCTTTTATCACATTAGATCTTTTTAAATTTAGGCAATTGAATTTCATAATTGAACATTTTAGATTACTTATCATTTTTAATTATTAGGCTACTTTAATCACATTCGATAGGTTTAAATTAGGAAGATTCAGTAATTTCGATACTTGATTAGAAATTCTCGTGGAATTAACCTTGATTCGGTTGCTATAAACTTTTTGACATTAATATACTTACTAGGATTAGAATGCATCATTAAATTTGTGAAAATCATAAACCTGCTTTATACGATTTTGGGCAGTTGATAACTTCGTACAAAGAAGCATTAAAATATGATCTCTGGCGTTTAATACCTCATCCACTTCAGCATATTTTGCCATTCCTGGCACATAATCAAGTACGCACAGCCTCAAATGGGCTGGTTTTCATAGCCGAGTGCCAACTAGTATTGTATGAGTATTTTACCCATGGTATCTAGCGTACCTAGTCCCTTGCTAGCTACATTTCAGTATTGCTATTAAGAACCTTTTTGGCCCATTCGTCTAAGGGTCGTAAGCTGATGAGAATTTAAAACTGGTGTCCCGTAGGTGCAATAAGTCGGTCCGGAACTGGCTAGTGAAGGTCGGGTCCCTTTCACAAACAATAGACCGTGATAATCCATGAAGTCGAAACACATGTTCAAAGAACAGTTGGGGCACAGTCGCGGTAAAAAAAAATGCCCATACTTGGTTAGTCTATCCACAACTACAAGCATCACTGACTCACCATTAATTTTTGAAAGCTCTTCAACAAAATCCATGGATATATCAGACCAAATGGCAGACGGAACTTGAAGGGGTCGGAGCAATGCACCAGGATGTTGCTACTCGTGTTTGTTTCTTTGTCACAATCACATTTACAAGTCCAATCCTTCACCCTTAGTTTCATATTCTTTCAGTAGAAATTATCCTTGATCTGCAACAATGTTTTGTAAAATCCTTCATGACTAAGGTAATGATATTGTTGTAGTATGACTCGAAAAAAATTTGAATCTTCAGGTAAGTATATGCGGTTTCTGAAAAATAGTACTCCTTTTTTTGCATCCCACTGCCCCCCTAATTCTCCTCGAATTTTCATCTTTAGTCTCAAACAATGAAGCCCACCGGTCTGGAGTTGGAAATGATATAGCATTTAACGTTGCTATTTCCCTCTTCCGTGAAAGCCCATCTGCATCCAAGTTCCGCTTACCTTGTTTATATTCTATCAAGAAATCATACCCATGAGTTTAATGATCCATTTTTGCTGCATTTCTGGGGTCTATTCGAACTCAAAAACGTCTTCCCAATAAATAAGGCATCCAATGTTGATTGGCAAGAGCTAAGGCTAACAGTTCCTTCACATAAGCAGAAAGAAAAATATTTTTCCCTTACGCGTTGTGCTGAAAAAAGCAACGAGATGTTCATTTTGCATTAAAACCGCCCCTACTCAATACTTAGAGGCATCACATTCCACCATAAAATCTTGGTTAAAATCCAATAGAACTGTACGGGAGCTTTAGCCATACACCTTTTCAGATTTTTGAAAGCTTCATTAGCCTCGAACCCAGTGAAAAGCTCCCTTTTTAAGTAGTTCAGTCAAGGGTCTAGCCAACAACCCATAACCTACAATAAATCAGTGGTAGTACCCCGTTAGACCCATAAATCCACGAGGTTCACTTATGTTTTCAAGTGGTGGCCAAGAGACCGTGGCATTCAGCTTTTGAGGATCTGCTTTTACTCCATCTACACAAATGATGTCTCCCAAATAGTGAACTTCCTCTCTCACCAATGTATACTTTTCTCTTTTCACAACTAACTGATGTCTTTCCAATATCTGAAGGACTACATCGAAATGCCCCCAATGCGTCGCTAGATCCGGGCTGTAAACTAATATGTCATTGAAGAATACTAAAACAAATTTTCTTAACATATCCTTGAATATCTCATTCATGAGGCTATGGAACAAAGGAGCATTAGTAAGTTCAACGGGCATTACCAAAAACTCATAATGCCACGATGCATGCACAATGCTGTTTTGCAATATCTTTCTCTTCCATCCCTATTTGGAACTGCAAATGTAGTTTGGTGAAAATCCAGGCACCTCTAAACTCATCAAATTATTCCTCAGTTACTAGAATAGGAAATTGATCTTTTATAGTGATCTTTTCTTTAGATGTTGATTGCTTCTTCTTTTAGTGAATTACTTTATAAGATTAGAACCACCTATTGAATGTAAATATATCAAACGACAATAAAGATGATAGAGGCATAGTTTAACATGGTTCCGCATAAATGCCAACATCCAGGTAACCACGTTYAGGTGTCAAATACAATTCACTAAATTAATGAGTTCAAGGACTTATACATCTATCATTCAACAAATTAAAACATTTAACAAAATAAAAACTCCTCCTATGTTGAAATTTGTAGCCATTGATAGATTGCTAAATTGTTTGTTGACGAAGAAGAGTGAACAACGTCTTGTTCTGATTGCTGGAAATTCTTTTAGCTAGCTTCCAAATCTTCTTAGKATAGGATGAATTCTCAATAGTAAGTTGAATTAACATCCATAATTAAATTTCAGCAAAAATACATTGAATAGACATTTTTCAGTATATACTTACGAACAAATACTAGTTTATCAATCTAAAAAAGTATGAATATTTCTTTATGTTTATGAATATTTCTTTATGTATGTTTCAACAACTATAGACTAACATGCCAAGCAGGAATCAAAAGTTTTTAATAAGAGATAAATCAAAATAAAATTTCTAAAAGGATTGAAAATTCTTATTTAAAAAGATAATTATGATAACTCATCTAAAAGATAACTCGACTTATATATTTAAAATACAAAATATTTTGTATTACAAATTAATAAAACTTTGAGATCATGATATTTAGTCATAATGTATGAATGAATTCAAAATTCAAATATTCCACATGAGAACCAAAACTTATGTACTTACAATCTCCCCCTTTTTGGTTTTCATATGAACAGAMAAACACACATTCATTAATAATCCTGCAAGAAACTTATTTATCTATGAAGTTCAATAAACAGCAAGATATCCTCCATAAGTCATCAAAATTATGAACCACGAAACAGTAATGATATTATCCACAAACGCATTATCATTAGCATAAATGCCATTGAACAATAACCATCCAGTGATCATAAGTAATGATATAATCCATAAGTCCATCATCATTAACATAAACACCAGTGAACAATAGCCAGTGTGCAAAATAGATGTTATTTTTTAATGAGACATTACTTTTCTTAATGTAAACATCTACTAACTATAGCTAACAAAATATCCAGTATGCAAAAATAGATAACTAGCAAAAATGTCCAGTAACAACAGTAACATCATGCAAAAGATAACTAGCAAAAATATCCAGTAACATCAGTAACATCAACCATCAACCATTAACTAGCAAAATATCCATATCTATATCCAACAATATCCATATCCATATCAAGCAATATCTATTACGATTACTCCCAATTTTTATTTCAAATGAATAACCAAAAAAAAAAAAGAAAAATCAACCAAAATGACGGAGGCGGGCAGACTGGAGAATACTGCCATACAGAACAATAGTCTGGCCCGGCTAAGGAGCAAAACTATGTATGATAACCGGATGATCACCTTTAGAAGATGTAGGTCCAACTCGTAGAGATTCATGATGCTCTCCCTGAGAGGCTAGAGGATCATAAGGAACAAAAACAGGAAGAGGAGATATAGGTGATGTCACCACTGGTGAAGCACTAGCTAGTCGATGCAGAATAGCTTGTATATTGGTCAATTTAGGGAGGGCTTGGCGTTCAAATTGTTCATGTTAATGTTGAAGTTGGATGTGGCTCTGCTTAAGTTGAGCATTACTAAGCTAAAATTTAGAATGACTCTCTTGAAGACTAGTATGGGCTTGTTGTAATTTATCAAACTCTAAAAACATTCTATCTTTCTAGCTATTAGGAGGAAAAAATGGTGCAATAGTGGAGGAATGAGGAAGAGGTGGCTGACCCTGAGGTAGCTTATAGGTTTTTTATTCAGTATTTTCACACTAAGATAAGTTTCACACTAAGCCTCATCGATCCATCCTTCTTTTTTATGAACAACACAGGTGCACCCCATGGTGAAAAACTAGGTCGGATGAAACCCTCATTCATGAGGTCCTGAAATTGCTTYTTCAACTCCTTAAGTTTAGCAGGAGCGATAAAATATGGTTCCTTAGAGATCGGAGTTGTTCCATGCCCTAAGTCAATGGCAAAATCAATCTTCCTTGCTGGTGGCAATCCTTGAAAGTCATCCGGAAACACATCTGAGACTCTCAAACAATCGAAATTTGTTCGATAGTAAGCTCTGTTCCATGAATATCGCTTAATGAAGCTAGGTTACCAGTGGAACCCTTGTTCATCATCCGACGAGCCTTTATTGCTGATATTATCGGAATGGATGACTTCACCTTTGACCCGACTAAGCAGAACTATAATTCATTTGGAGGCCTAATCATAACCTTCTTCTTGACAGTTGATAGTGGCGTGATACCTCGACAACCAGTCCATCCCAGAATGATGTCAAATTTCTGAATATCCAATACTATAAGCTCCGCTTTCATAGATTGCAACCGGACAATTCCTCAACACTTCGAATTCATGATTACTCCAAAAGGTGTGGACACACTAAGCTGTGTATCCAGATGTGCACACGAGGTTCAAATTTTCTTAGCAAATGCGAGGTGAACAAAGGAGTGGGTAGCTCTCGAGTCAAATAATATGGTAGAAGGTGCGTTACATGCAGATAAGGTACAGACATAAAAGGTGATACTTAAAGGTATGCAATTATTCATATTAATTGAATTAATGCAATATTCAAACTATGGGTACCTGATACCACGGTTGGTGCTTCCTCTGCCTCTTCCTTGTCATAGTGAAAACATGAGCCTGTGTAGCCTTCCTCTTCTCCTTACAGTCCTTGGCCAGATGTCCCGACTTCTCGCAATTAAAATAAGTCAGCTTACATGCATTTGCGAAACTTTCCACRCCTGAAGCACGGTTGCTTGCCTAGAACGCATTCACCCCCATGTTCCTTAGCACAATTTAAGCAAGCCTTTCTCTGTAATTGCTTTGTTGATCACCTTATCTACTCCCCTGATCGTACCTCATCTTCTGTCCACTCTTATTCCAGCCTTTGGAGTTCCCACCTCTATATCTTTGACTGGTGGGTTGACTCCTAATTCCTCCTTATCCATCAATTAAGCCCTCCCTACTAAAAGAGATTTATTGACAATATTCTGGTATGTGGAGAGTTCAAAAGGAATCACTACCAGTTTAAGCTGAGACCTGAGTCCCTCTTCAAAGTGCCTTGCTCTCCTTTCTTCTATAGCAACTAAGTCGGGAGCAACTTGGCTAATTGAGCAAATTCCACTTCATACTCACTAACAGATCGACTTCCTTACTCCAGCCTCACAAATTCTTGCTCTTTCTGCTGACGCACACTCTTGGAAAGATATTTATCGTTCAAGGCCTCGATAAACATTTCCCAAGTGAAGGGACTAGTGTCCCTCTCATGCTGGCACTAAACTATCAGCCACTAGTCGTACGCATCTCCTTGGAGCATGTAGGCAGCAAAGTCAACCTTCTCTTGGCCTGTGCATCACATGACAGAGAAAGATTTTTRGATCCCTGTCAACCACTTCTCAGCTTCCAAAGGATCAATAGTGCTAGAGAACGGTAGTGGGGCGAGTCTTTTGAATTCGAAAATCTTCCTGTATTCTCATGTTTCATTCTTTCTTGACTGGCTAGCTTGTTCGAAAGTAGTCATTGCCTGCATAAATGCCTCCATGGTCATTGGAGTACCTCGAGAAGCATGGGTACTGCCCTTCCCTTCGTTTGTGGCTTGAATCGCCTCTTCTTGAGCTTGTGAACAAGTGGTACAGACCATTACCAAACTAGGAAAAATTCATTTGTATAAGAATTCCGTRCATGAATAAAAAGTATATACTTATAGCAATCGAATGTTAAATATCAATCCATAATTTTAAACTAAAACATAAACAGCAACAGTTATAACAATTGAACATTTAATAGCAGTCAATAATTTAACCAAAACATGAACTTACCAGATGGTCCAAGAAGAGATGCTTGTGGCATGACTTGATACCCATATACTTTTCAAGAATTTATAAATATATTTCTTATAAAGTGCACTAAAATCTCTTTTAAAACACTAAGCTCTAATATCAAGCTGTAACATCCCCAGATTAGAAACTGTCCTAACCTGAGATTGTTACTAGTTTTAGCCTTACCTGGGTTGCAAAAATTGGTAAAATTAAAAATTTTGGATATTGTTATACAAAGGGTTTACAAAATTTTAGCAGAGTTTCCTCTGTAATATCAATATTTTCTCATTGTATACAATCAGAAAATTCTACAACAAACATTTCCAATACTCCACCTATAAAGAACTTCAAATCCGAACAATATTATTTGCCAACAAATACTCATATTGAAATAACTTCTATTGCGAGACATCATTTTCCAACTAAATACTTATATATTTGAAATTCAGCGAAAACCTTGAAAAAAAATAAATGAATGGATAAATAAATCAATAAAATAACAAACAAATACATAAATGTTACTGTATTCAACTATTTCCATTATTCAACGAGATTTATTCAAACCAAAACTCTCAGGTATCAATCCTGGACACAAGAGATTTCCACGCACCATCTGGCTAATCATCACCTAAAATGTAAATGAGGTGATGATTTCTGTCTATTTCACATGAGAGCATTTTTTCCCCAAACTTCATTTCTTAAAACATTTACCTTCTTAAATGCACGATTATGTCGCATGCCAGAAATGATGTAAAATACTGAAACCTACATGCTCATGATATGGACCACATAACTCCAAACTTAAACTACCAAACATGTTATCAAGAAGAAAAAGGTCACATACTTGAAATAAAACCATAAACATATCACCTAAAAGCAATGCAATTATAACCACAATGCACATGCAATACAATTAATAGGAATGTGGCAATTTACTTACCTGAAGTCCTTAATGAAACAACTTTACTCTAAATGCAACGTGGAGTCCCTTGGCTGCCCACAACATCAATGCCCAGAAAATATCCTAATTTTTGTTACAAAAAGAATATTCATTTAACATGACTATTCACCCTTAAAACATTATCATTTTTCATACAAGCACTACTCAACTATATTAATCCGTACTTAAATTTTCACATTGAGAACAATAGCATTACCAAAAGTATAAATTATTTCATGGCTCTCAACTTCCCTAACAATGGCAATGATAACACAATCAAAGTATATTTCTAAATAAAAACATATTCCTCATACTAATTTACATTTCACCTTAAATCATGTATAACCATAATCTATGTTTTCCACAATTATCAATACAGAATGCAATTATATAAATCATTTAATTCATGAAATTGAAGAAATAATGGTTTCACCTTTAATCCAACAAATCCTAAGTGTAGTGCATGGCGGTACGTTGTCAAACTCACTCGGGAAGAAGTGCGCCCTGGGCATACGAACAGGCAGCATGCGTGCACAAGTGCAGCGCACTGCGCCTGGGCGAGCTTCGACAGTCTATTCCTGATCGGTAGGCAACTGCAAATCTGTCGGAGCGATGGAGAGAACCGATGAGGAAGCAAGTCCTGTTGACGAACTCCGATAAACAACAGCAACCGGATAGTGAGAAGCAACGAACTCCAATCTCTCAGCAACTGCTGGTCGGTGTTTGGATCGTCGAGCTACATGACAATCAATGGCTGGCCAGCAACAGGGCTTCAATCCAAGCAGAAATTTGAAACCAGAAGACGACGGTAAGTAAGGATGCACTGTTCGCARTCCAGTCGAGCAGATTTAGGCGAGGAATAGCAACGACCGGTGAGCTGGAGGCAGCGATGCGTGAAGGCCAGCAACGCATGCCGATCTAGTGCAGAGGCGTGAGGAGATGATTGGCGAGCAAGAGATCCAATCGCATGTMGATCTGGTGTAGAATTTGGAAGGACGACAGGGATTTGGCAGACAGTGAGCTGACTCGATCAGCCACGCGTGCAGAGGAGAAGGAATAGTAGACGACAATAGGGACATGCAATTTTGGTGTCCAGATGTCCGAATCGACTGCCAGAGACAGAAAGAGAAAGCCGGTGGAGGTGCAGCGACGGGTGAAACAAAGAGGGAGGTGGTGAATGTATGGGTAAATGGAGAAAATGAGCTGAAAGGGATGGCTGAAACCCTAATTCTTCTTTTCTTATCTTTTTTTTCCTGAAATTCTAATTTCCCTTTTCTCTCCTTTTTTTTTTTTTTAAATTAGACTTCTGGCCTAACCAAACTCCTTCTAGGCCTCATTGTCCGGTAACCATCTAAGCCCAATAAAATTGGAGTCTACAAGTTTTCTTTTGGGCCAAAACCAAACATTAAATTAGCTTTAGGTTCTGAATAAGAAATGAATGGGCTCTAACAGGTCAAGTGTAAATTAATTAACTAAAACTCTAATTGAATTAGCAAGATAAATTCCATATTTAAATAAACATAGCACGATAAATCACATATTTAAATAAACATACTCACACATCAATCAACCAATAAATAATAATAACAAAAATGAATTATTTAGTTCTAATTGGCACATCAAATATTATGGCCTCCAAGTCCTTCCGCTGCAAAATAACCAAAGCACTAAAAGTTCATTATAATAAATAAATCAGCAAATTGGAATAAAAATTTTTTGATCATAAAAAATTCGTAAAAATGAAAATATAGTCCTGGGTATTATAGAAATAGCCAACATAACAAATCGGCTCTACGAAGAAGAAAGAAGAGTTCGAAGAGGAAGGACATTGAGTAGAGTAGAATAAACAATTACCTGAGGCATCGAGGGAGCGTCATTGACAAACTCTATCACGCCATCATACTCTCAGCCAAAATGACCTCATCAAAAGGAAAGTCAGTTGAAACTGGGATCACCCTACAGCAGGAGTTGGAGAAGTCTAGTGCTCAGGCACAGGAATTAGATCAACCTTTTCAGCCTTAGGGTTTGGCTCCACAATCGAATGCACCTGCATCAAGCTTAATATCCTAGAGCTAAAGTCCTGCCACATAGACTTGCAAATCTCCAAGCCTATAGTACTTCAATCCTTCTCATTTTCAAGCATCAGCCGGTGATTCTCCAACTCCATCAACCGAGGATGAACCTATTGCGCCTTCTGATAGCTGCTTCTTTTATCCGCTAGCTCAGCTGACAGGCACTGGACCTCAGCCTCCAAAACGGATATCTGATCAACATGAGCAGAGACACCTTACTTCAACATGTCCTACTGTCCCTTCTCGGCTATAAAGTGAGTGCTAAATTCTTCATCCCTGATAGCAAGAGAGGCTAATTCCTTTAGTTTGGCTAGGACGTTGGTTTATAGTTTGTGGTTGACCTCTATCGTATACAGAAACCTAGTCAGTCRAGCATAAACCATGGAGCACTTAGTTTTCAGTCCAACAAGAAAGGTTAGGTCAAAGGATCTAGCGACCAAGCTCAAAACCTTTCTCAGTTCTTCATAGACAACCTCTCCTACGGGCATCTCTCCCTTAAACATGGTCTCCAAAACCCTCAGGCTCTAGCAAGTTTGGCACCAGGCAAAGCAGGACCAGCTAACTCAAATAAAGTTACCATGTCTTCTATAAGCATAGCTAGAACTGGACACACAAGGGGTGTGGATGCCGGAGTAGCAGAGACATTCTATTGGTCTTCGACTGAACTCCCTTGTGTTCCTCATCACATGAATTCACTAGAGGAGGCAGTAGAGAAGGCAGACAAATGAGAGTTTTTCATTTCAGGATTCTGCAAAATAAAGTCAGCTGCCAAATTGGCCTAGAAAAAAACAGTTTCTACATGGTCCCACCAGGAGTCAACTTGTGTAGTTGTCAGAGGAAAACAGCGGATATCTTGCAAAAAGAATTTTTCAAGTTTTTCCTAAAAACCAAAGGTGCAGGATCTYACATCAGCATCAGACAGCTCTAGACATGTGAAAGGCAATACACYGATTTTGGGATCATCAGGACATCTTGCATCAAGCCAAACTGTCTCGCACAATAGTACAGATAGTARGGTTTAGCTGAGATTTTATTATAACGAGCAGTTTGTCCTAATCCTATTGAGCAGCGGTCTGGAACAAAGAAGGCTAGCCCAGATAGCCTTCACCTCAGCATAATTAGAACTATCTAGCCTTAGTCGTAGCCAGTCAGGGCCTTCATCCTATCTGGAATACGAGAAGAAGTCAATGGTAATAACCTTGGTGGAGTATAGCCATTTGTAAATTTCCTAGCTAGAAAACTCATTGACAGGCACCTTCCTTAGCCGATSGCATGTCACCTCATAAGCCAACCYAGTAGCCTCAGTCGAAAGACAGTCAACCCTGTACTTAGGTAAATATTGAAAGAGCAATAGCTGTAGAATCCAGAAAGTTGCAGCCACATTGCTGGTATCTTTCCAATTAGTTAATGTTTCCAATAGAAATAGTATTCTTTCTTTTTTTGACGATTCTCAATGGAAAGGACCAAGGAATCTAGCAACAGAGGCTGGTCGTTCATCAACAAGCCGATATAATATTGATAGTTAGCTACAATACTATAAGAAGCTGAACAGAGAATGTATTTACAGAGCCAGCAAAGCAGAAATAGCATGTGATTATCCTCAGAAACAGTAGCTCAATCGGCCATATTCGCCTCATAAAACTTAGGATAGTCGGCTAGCTGCTTACTGAGATTTAGCCGAAATTCTTTCTTGTTTGTATCAGCGTACAGAGTCAGCACATCAATACTGGTCACAGGCATGCTAAGAATAGTGGCCACATCTAGCAATGTTGGGAAAATATCCCTCAGGGAAGTGCGAATGCATTAATGGTCGATGATAAGAAAGGCGAAATGACCATCAAAGATTTCAATCAAAATTCAGCTGGAGATTCGCAGACAGCTGAATAGCATGGTATAGCATGGTATACCACCCATGTCCTCCAAACGGACTTCATGGTTGGGGTCAACAGTCAGCCCAAAGGTCAAAGCTTGCGAGTTAGCCTGGCTAACAACGAAAGCTTTTTGGCTACCTGGCCAAGTTCCAATCGGAAACAAAAAAAAAAAAAAAAAAAAGGAAGGTTGAATTAAAAAAGGTGGAAGCGGATTCAGATATGGGGGTTGAATAACCAAGCCCAAAATGTAGAAATCCTTGGAAAGGTTATAGCAAATCAGAGTTCAGTTGTTGGTAAGCTGGGAGTGGTCGGAAGCTTTGGCATAGGAACTACGGCTAGAAGACACGACACCTGACGAAAAGTTTGAAAATGGCAGAAGTTTGAAAGTGGCATGGAAAGCGGGAAGCACAATTGAAAGCTTGACGAAGTAAAAAAGAAAAAATTGTTATCCTTTGGTCTATTTTCACACTATTAGGAACTGAAAGGATGCTACGTTTATTACTTCTAAAAAGAATCATCATGATTTTATAAGCCAACTGGACCTAAAATGTAGAAATTCTTGGAAGGGTCATGGAAAATCAGAGTTCCATTATTGGTAAGCTGGGAGTGGTCGGAAACTTTGGCACGGGAACTACTAGTAGACATGATTCCTGACGGAAAGCTGAATGATGCTATCGAAAACTTTTGGTAGAAGGCTCAAAAATGGCAGAAGTTTGGAAGTGGCATGGAAAGCAGGAAAGCACAATTGGAAGCTTGAAGGGTAAAAAAAACAAATTGTTATCATTTGGCCTATTTTCATGCTATTAAGAACTGAAAGGATGGTATGTTTGTTAGTTCCAAAAAGAATTATCATGATTTTGTAAGCCAACTGACTAAAAGATGGCYGCCTGACCAGACTCAGCAGCCGATAGGACTCAATAGTCCCAGAAACATATGAAAACGCGAGTGATGCCAAGCTTCGGTTAAACTGACCTCTCAGGATAGCTGATTAGGGTGAAGGTTTGGGGGACATGTGTTGATGCCCAAAAATAGTTGACGTCAACAGTTGAGGTGGGAAACAACATCTAGCCGAGTAAGGTCCAATCAGATATATGCCCAAGAGAAAAGGAGTCAAAATAGCTGAGAAACTCAATGGCTAATAAAAATCAAGTAATGAATGGATAAGAGGATGTTCGAAGAGTAGGAGGAAAAAATCAGCCGAATCGATAGAAATAGCAGGAAACCAGGAGGTCGGCTCTAAAAAAGATAAGACCATAACCACCTGACCTAAGATTAAAGGGTACGATCAACTGAATGGTCGATTGAGTCGGACATGGGCTAAGAAAATAGCACGGAAAAAGGCAAAATGACATAATAGTAGCCGACTTTCTTGGCTGCCCGCAAGTAAAAAGAACATTGCACAAAAGAGTATATATAAGAAGAAAGAAAGCAAAGAAAGCCCCAAACAATCAACTTAACAATCAAGCATATTATCTTTATTTTCATTTGATAGCAAGTTTTATGATCAGCTTTCTAGTATTAATTGGTTCTTTGCTTTTTTAGGATAGCTTTACAATCTTTTTATGTTTATGAGTTAGAATACTTGTTCATTTTCTTAGATAATAAGGATTTCTAGCCTTAATAGCATAAACTGTTAGCTTATTCAACTTTTTGTTATTTTTTTCACAAMTTTCTTCATAGTTTTTTTTATAGATTTCTAGCTCATATAGAATTACTTAGTCTGTTTCATTTTATTAATAGCATCACTTCCTCATTCAGTAGAATCACTATTTTAGTTCAAGCWAACTTAGTTATATCTTTCTACTCTTTGGCCTCCTTTAGCATAATCACTTATTGAGCCTAAGCTAACTAAGTTGCATCTTTCTGCCGTTTGTATCTTTTCGTATAATTACTCGGCTAGCTTTAGCTATCGTAGTTGCATATTTCTGTTGTGTAACATTTGGCAGTTTACGCTTGCTTGCTTGTCTTGGTCTGTTTGTTCCCTAATCGGCTAGAAGATCCACTTTATTGTTTCCTTTGCCGTAGCAAACACATACATACCACATTTTCATGGTTAGCACGTTTCATTGCACACATTGTAAGGACTTACTAAAATTAATTCGAGAATCCCACATCCCAAAAAAGAGGTTGCTACGGATCCAATGAGCCGATTACATGGCTAGCTGACTGAAACTCAGGCCTCATTATATTGAAAAGTTTAGGTGATTTTTGCACATCAACAGTCGGTGAAAGTCATTCTTTTTTTTTTTTTTTTTGTGGTAGTGGATTGATTAATAATTTAGTCTCGCACATCAGCACCTCAAAGAACTTCAAGTTAGTATACACAATTCATTACCCTCTTAGGATTAAAATGTCATGTACGAGATTTTGCAAAATTAATTCGTATGTCAAATCCACAAATTAAATTTTATACTGAGTAACTCAATACATTCAATATATTCTCAATTTTATTTTCAAAGTAAAAGATAAAATTCAATAAAATTAAGATGATTTTATTAAAATAATTGTCCAATTTTAGATAAATCTTGAATTTTTAATTTCGAATTGCATTATATATATATATCATATTTTCATATTTAATAAACAATTACTCGATCTATAGTATTCAATGAGTTTGTAGACAAATTACAAGCTATTGAGTAATTTAACACAAAAGCTTCATTTAATTTCATTCAAAATGTTATTCGATGGGCATAACATAACTAATATGTCCAAGTTTGGTCAATTTGCGAGTTTGCATCAACCCATTGTTGGGTTATCGGCCAAGTGAAGAATACACTTGTAGCTTCTAGCGGAACAAGATAGTGTATGTTTTGCTGACCTAACTCCAGTTGTTTACGACATGTGACCCATTTTCTAGAGTTATTTTGCAAACATTGCATTTCGGCAAGTCCAAGAGTCATGCTGTGTAAAAATTGGATAGTTTCCAATCTATCCTTCCACGTGAACAAGAGCATCATGCGTGGTGCTAACATATCCGCTTCCATGCAACCTATTTTGAGGCGGCTTCAAGTAGAAGGAATTCCTATGCAGAACGGATTGTGAAGCATCCGAATGTTGAGGGTAGTATGGTAAGTCCATACTCCGGTCAAAATTTAGATTTACAAGTCGGAGTTGCACCAGTATGGTAGATTGTGGCCATCTACTTAACCATCCAAAGTCTAACCCAACTTTTGAGTCCTAGAGTGTTCTCATAGGTGAAAATAACTCTTCTTGGGAATCGTGCCAAATGTGTGATCTAGAAGGCCTAACAGGCAATTATTTTCACCTAAACTATGCCAGAAGTGGAGTATTTCATAAACTTGCCACAGAACTCTAGGGAAAATGTTTTTGCTAGCAAGAGTTGTYGCAGGTCRGTAACAAACTRTATATCTCAAACTTCTATGTTTTGTTTGCAGATGAAGCTTTATAGGCCAAATTAGAAAATCACTAAGTTGCTAAGCAACATTGCTTATCATATAGGTCTAGAATTAGCAACATAATTGCGATAAAAAAAAGAAAAAAGAATCATTGAGTGTTGACACTAGAAATTTAGCTGATCAGGAGAACTGAGCAGAGAGGAGCCGAACAGCTTGTTGACTACCCAGGACAAGCAAAATCCTATAGTATCATCGACTAACGAACTATGGCCTAAAAGGAGCTATCGACAAAGACACAGACTAGAATAGAATACGTAGATATCCATCGATCAACACGGCATGAGCCAGCTGAGATAGCTGATTGAACAACCCAAGGATAGAAGATAAGATCACTAGCTGAGATTATAGGCCACTACTTGCCAGCATTACGATATGTTAGGTCATGGACCGATAAAAGAGAGGACAAACAGGAAAGTGGATGAGTGGCCTTGATTTGCTTTGACCACAAGCAACAAAATCCATTTCAGCTTAGTATAAAAGGAAGAAATGAAGAAGAAGAAAACCCTCGAATCGATCCACATCAAACCAGACAAATCAAGTCTTTATCAATTCTTTCAAATTCCAAAATTATGCTTTCCATTTCCACTACTACACAACTTGTTTAGCTTAGCTCAATGCATTACTTTCCAACTTCTTAGCTAGTTTTACACAACTTTTCTTAGCTTACTAGTTAGCTTTATGCATTTCTACTCAACTTATTAGGTAATCTATAGCTTTTGTATGTTATTGCCCGCATATGACTAAGATATTTTAGTATTTTTTTGCATACATCAATACTTCTTTTAGTAGCATATTATATTTTTCACTTTCGGCTTAAAGCTATTTGCTTTTGCATCAGTATTCATCTTGTCTGCATATAGCCTATTTTATATCATCATCTTCCATATGAATTTTTAGCCATTTATATGTGCTAACAAGTATCAGTCATTTATAGTTTGCTTAGCCAACCACACACATACTTCACTGAGGGATTTAGTAAGTTAACTTGAGAACCAACCCTTTAATAAAAAAAAAAGAGCTATAGATTTGACAAGCAGTACAATGAATACCTAGTCAAAACACGAGCCTTGTTCTGAGAACCTGTCATGACTGGATTAGCCGATAGCCAAAATAGTAAACCTATAGATACCTATCTCTAGCATATCTGGTGGCTGCTAGCTTCTAGCGGCTAGCTTATATCGACTAAGGCATTTTTTACTACCAACAGTGAAATAATGTCATTTACCAATCAAACTTCTGCAATAGGTATTGTCAGCCAAGAGTTCTGAATCACCATGACTATGCTTATAAACACAGTCAACAAGAAGTGTTCACTTTGAACTGTGTTTTTAAATAATTTTTCAAAACTGATTTCCTTTCACAAAACTAATATCTTTGAAAAGTGTAGATACACAATCCCAACAACATAACAAGGCAATAGTCACAAATAAAGGCAAGTAATTTAACTAGAAAATGTACCCAAGAACAATAAAATAAGGTCAATTTTGAAACATGATAAGATCAATAATACTTGCAATATATTAAAGCTTGTCAAGCACAAGATGATACAGAAATTATGTATAATATGCAGTAAGGATACAAGATTTATGGTGATTCGAAGTCTACATCCACTACGTAAGAACAGCCTCTAGGATTTTCATAAAACTTCCACTAAAAATATTATTCCTAAATCAATAGTGCGTGACTATCCCAATCTTAAGAATTCCATGAAATAATTTTATACCCATGGGGATGTTATTGTCTTCAATGTGGAAATTTAGGTATGGGTTAATGTGGGTGAGTGATGTTCATATGATAAATGTAATATTTCAAAGTTGAATGTAATATTTTAAAGTTGAATAGTCATGTTAAATGAATATTTTTTAATAAAAAATAGGATATTTTTTGGCACATTGACATTGTGGGCAGCCAAGGGACTGCGCTTTGCATTTAAAGTAGAATTTTAACGTTAAGGACTTCAGGTAAGTAAACTCAATCCTTTTCCTTATATGAACTTCTGTTTCGATTATAATGTGATGTATGGTAATTGTTCTAGTATATTTACTATGTGATCATGTTGAATTAAATTTGTGAGAATGCTATACGTTACATGTTAGAACATTGCTTCTGTTGTTATTAAATAAACATGCATTTCACTATCACGATGTATTGTCCTTAGAGAAAGTTTGCATGTTCATGATTTTGATAAGGGAAATGAGTTAAAGGATAAGGTCTGGAAATGGAATTTTGAACGGTAATGAATTCTAAAAGCTAGGAAATGGCAAAGGGGTGAAAGCCTAAGCCATAAAAGGTGTGAGTGGGAAATGAGGTGCGGGGGACCGATGCACCCGACCTAAACTCTTTGTAAGGTGGAAATGAAAGTAAAATGTACTTTTGATGAGGTAAAAGTAAAAGGAAATGTTAATGAATCTTTAACCGCATGGAGGTTCTTTTGATGGAAAATTTATCTGGTTCCAAAGAATAATTACCCATTGCAGAGCTTAATGGCTAAGCGATACACCAAGTGAGCTCACATTAGAAATGAAAAACTTTAGAGAATTTAGACGTAATGAATTTTGGAATTTATAACAAATGGCGCATCATATGCATTCATGCATAAGTAATTTACTTACTGAGCTTTGTRGCTCACTCCTTTCCCCTCATTTTGCATTTTAGGTGAAGAGTAGCTAGATGGTGCGTAGAGGTCCCCYGTGTGTAGGCTTGATAAATCCGAGTATCTTATTTTGAAATAAATTCTTGTTGAATAATGGGAGTCATTTCATATGGAAATCTTTATTCATATATTCATTCATTTTATTGCTTATTCGTCCACTGATTTATTCTTTCAAATTATCTATAGGTTGTTAATTAAAGGAGTATTTCTCTTGGTTAATGAGGTTTGGAGTTGTTGGGACTTGAAGTATTTTATTTCTATAAGATGGGTTTTGATTGTGGTTGAGTGTTGTTTTCTATTTGTGAACAGGGGGGAAATGTTGATATTAGAGAGGAAACTCTGTCGAAATTTTTATAAACCTTTTGTATTAAATATTCAAATTTTTATTTTCCTCAATTTTCACAAAATATGAGTGAGTAAAGTTGGTAACATTCCTGGGTAGGATAGATTTTAATTTGGAGGTGTTACACAGACACCATCAATTTGCAACTTTTTTTCTATATATCTGTAATCCAAGCTTATATACAACAACAAAATATCCCTATACACCATCTAAATCAATAAGTTTATATACAAGTACAAAAATCCTAATCTATAGGTCAAGTGTTTGAGCAAAAATATATGTTGCTAGTCGTGATGTAATCCCTACCACGGTGGACTGCTGTGATGAACCTATAGAACATAAATAATCAAGATATAATTAAAAGTTTTACTGAATGCAAGTTAATACAAATGAACCTCTTTGATATTAATGAAGTACGTCCATCACGGTGGCTTGCTATAATGAAAATCGACCAATACACTCATCACAGCAGGCCACCGTGATAGACATTTCTATCATGGTGGCTTGCTATGATAAGTATATTAGATGCAGCCATTCATCACAGAAGGCTACGTGATGGACATGTCCATCACAATGGTCTCCTATCATTAAAAGATACAAATACACTCATCACAGCAGGTAACCGTGATAGACATTTCTATCACTTTGTCCTGCTGTGATGAGCATATTAGGTGCAACCATTCATCACAAAAGGCCACCATGATCAACATGTCCATCACGATTGCCTATTGTAATGAGTCTATTTGTAGGTTTTTATCACAACAGGCCTCCTGATGGACATGTCCATCATGGTGGCCTTCTGTGATGAAAGGTTGCACCCAATATGTTCAACAGGCTATCACGATGGACATGTTTACCACGGTGGGCATCTATTATAAGTGCACACCAATATACTTATGTCACAGCAGGCCATTGTGGTATACATTTCTATCACGGTTGCCTATTGTGATGCAAGCGTATTAATGTGCATTCATCACATATACCTACAATTGTAGGCATGTCTATCACGGTGGCCTCACATGRTGCACATATATTGGTGAGTACGTTCATCACAGCAGGACGCGTGATAGACATGTCTATCATGGTGGTCTGTTGTGATGAGTGCATTTACCAATATAATGCCAGAAATCAAAGTTTTGTGATGATCCATTCTTTGTTTACCAAAAATAAATTCTTGGGATCAGGGTATCAAGATACATATCACTATCTTATTGATAAATCCTTAAAAAATCAATTGTTTTGCATGTGAATTGAGGTTTTTACCTTATGATGAATGTGTTAAGATAACTAAGCTCTGCACGAAGTCAAGATGATGCAAAGCCTGAAAAATAGATTACGAAGATGATCAATATGCAAAAAAGTGGAATTGGAAAGGCAGAGAAGAAGAAGAAGGAGAGCTGCTACTTTCAAAATTATATGATGTTAGTGAGTAATAAAAATAGGAAGTCACGTGAGTTGAAGTATAAAACTATCACGTTGGATTCAAATACACTAAGGGTATAAATATAAATTAATTATTTATTGGATAAAAATAATATTTATTGAGTCATTTATTCTCTTATTTTGTCAAAGGCCTTTTGCATAAAATTTTGTTGGATAGGTCTTTTACCTATATTCCCCTTATTTAAATCATTAGTTGTCTTGTTCTTTACCTTGGGCATTTGTGTTGAAATTATTGCCCTTTAGCAAGAACTCACGGACAAACCAGCTGAAGTTTCAAAGACCTAGCAACTTTCGTGATATGTTGATGCTTCCTCTCTACTATTTCATTTTGTTGGGGGTGTATTGAAATAAGTACTCTAATATATAATACCTTTCTCTGAGTAAATTGATAGCTTAAAAGAAGGCCATTCTCATTTAATGGAGATACTTAAAGAAACGTGCAAAAGGACTAAAGCAGTAACCTAGCTTTAGATTTGTGTTCCATTAAGAATATTCTAGTGTATCTACTAAAATCATCCAAAATTGCAATAATATATTGTTGATCATATAAGTAGTAACCTTAAATGCCTCCAAAATTTCAACATGAAGTAAATCAAAGGCAGAAATAGAAATGGAATGACTAAATGGAAATGGAATCCTATGGTACTTAGCCAATGGACAAAAGGTGAAAAAGGTATCCTGAGATGAAGTAATTGATGCATCTGCATACTTAACAAGTTCTCTGCGTTTATTGACATATGCCCTAAATGCAAGTGTTATATTAAAGAGGTATAATATGGTTTATATAATATAAGATCCTAGTGATGGAACAATATCCTCTCAAACAGATGAGAGAACAGGCAAAGGATTAGCAGAAACAATTTGAGGGCTAGTAGATGGAATGATCTAGGAATTGGTCAAGTCCTTTGGATTACTTAATTAATCCAATCATCTTCCGATATATAAACCACAATATATTTTGTAGACTTAGCTAACTTGCGGACGATGAGCAAATTGAAAGACAATTCAGGAACAAAGAGTATCAGTTAAGCAAGGATTTAGATGAGAAAAAAACCTTTGTGGGTGACAGAAACATAATTACCATTAGGCAACTAAATGAATACACGAGAGATGTCAATAAAAGAAGGGAACAATGATATGGAACAAGTAATATGGTTAGATGGACATGAATCAATAATCCTAAGAATTAGAATTGACRGAGTTACCTCCAAATCTGTGTGCTTCAAACCGTAGCTGAAGCCTGATTAGCCAAGGCACCAATGGTGGAAGAAACAACAGCAACAACTGAATTAGCAGAGGAAGACTGCATACGCTACTATATTGAATGGGAATAAGTCTAACTAGATGCTGAGTAAGAGGCTATATCAATTACTGTAGGGTGGTAGGTTTGATTCACAGACACCTTAGACTTGTCCGTGTTTTTAATAGCATCTCTCAGTGGAATGCTTTAAGAAGCCACATAATGTGAATTTCAAGGTCTTCTTGTGGCGGGGATTAGCAAACATTGTCTTATTAGCACTGAAATTGCCTACAGAAGGAGCGGTGACTGGTCGAAACCTGATGTATAAATGCTATTGTTTGTAATCTGATGAATCTCATTAATGTGTGGAGTTATACTCCTATGATTTATCTCCCTCTCTTGATTAACAACCATGGAGAAAGAACATCCATAGTGGGTAATATGGGCATCAAATAAACAGAAGACTTCAAGTGAGAAAAGGTGTCATTCAGCCTTTCAGAAAATGTATAACCTGATCACCGACCATATTTTACTTAAACTGATGCTATTGCACCAAATCCACATGGTGGATCAAACACACAATTAGCCATTAAGCATCTCTTCCCAAAGTGATTTGGATGAATTAAAGATTCATCAATAGACAAATGTTCTTCCTTAAGGTGGCTAATTTCCTCAAAGATATCAGACAATCTGAAGTAATCACCCTGAGAAAATCTTTCAATCAAGTCTATCATACCTCTCCACCTGTATTAGGCCACAACACCGTCTATACAATGGAAACCTGGATGGAGGTAGGTAATAAGGACATATAACTGGTATAGGGAGAATTCATGATAAGGATGAAGATCAAACTCAAAATGTAATCTTACACCGATCAAAAACAATGGAATGAGTAACAAGACAGATTTTGCATGAAATCAAACTCTGATACCATGAAGAAATCGTATGAAAATAAGACATTTGCAGAAAAATAGATTATACCGACACTCAGGCAAATTGGGGAAAACTTTTCTCTTTCAATAATTGATTARTAAATTACATTTGATTTYGGCTATTTATAGAGCCAAACCAAWAAAATTGAATACAGCTGGCAACAAAAGAAAATTTACGATTGAAGAAAGCAAATGCAGAAGAAATCTATGCAAAGCTTCGATGAATTTTGCTGCGGGATTCTGAAGCATCTGAATTGAGGAAGACGATGAGAGTGCAAGCTGAGGTGTAAGAACTGAACTGAGGAAGATGCTACAACAGGCCCACCTTCTAGCCCTTTAACTTCTTCTTCTTCCTTTACACCACCATGCCAGAATTTGTAGAACCAGCATTTGCAGCAAGATCATTCCTCTCATCATTGGGGTTGCCCCGTCTCTGTTCTGGCACTGGAGAAAGTCCTTGCAGAGGATGCCTCCAAGTACAACCTATCCTCAGCTCAATAATGAAAAGTGAAGTTATGATTGAATATAATTTGTTAATTATCAATAAATGAAGAGTTGCTCATCATAAAGTKACTCGAAAAGTTTTGCTTTGATGGATCGCATGTAAATATTTTTGGCCTAGCAATTCACAGTTCCATTTCTCACCAAAAGAAAACTCAATAGTCTCACAACACATATGAAAAGAAGTTTATCTTTTATTGCAAACTTTAGACAGTCATACTCTATGTATTGACCATACTACTGTTTTGACACAATAATATTTTACATTGAATTTATGTATTCCAAAGTTTGACGATATTCTTTTCTCTTTACAAATGTATTTAAATAAACCAATCTGAACGGAAAAGTGGAATTTCTAACAAGAACAAGAAACTCAGGAAATGATGTATCTACTCAGCAAACRTAGGTCAAGAAGATGGCTCAAGAAACGGATCATCATCTTTATAAATGTTCTTCAGTTCTTGAACCCTAAGGAAATAACAAATGAATACTAGTTATATCATGTACTGGATCGAACTAGTGGAAATTTTCTATCGAATTTAACTATATCAATTGCAAAATTATCTTAAGATGGAACATAAAGTCCACCCATTATGATTCCACAACTAAAAGGAAAAGGTGAACATGTCTTGCAAAACTTGGGGAAATTCATTCTGCCRAAAACATGAAWTCTTCAATTCATCGACCACGCTTTTCCAGAAAATCCCTAGTTCTCTTCCTCATGCGAGTAAACACAATGACAACACAAGCAAGAATCCATGGAGGGATGCGGCCTCCAGAAAAGTTAAATTTTTTTGCCCAATCGGGGGTGTCCTTTATAGCCACTATTATCAAGACGGTTATAACAGCGACACCTGAGATGATCCTAGTAATGGGTTTGATCAAAGAGTCCTGAAATCAGAATGTAACGCGAGTCAATCATTCACTTCATGTGTAATAAAATAAACTTCACCTGGAAGATAAGACAGCACTTGCAAAAAGCAATAGCATATATCCATCTCCAACTTGAAAATTCATTAAGGAAATTGGGCCAGACATCATGCTTTCAAATAAAGACACAAGATAAAAAATGGAAAAGATTTCCAGAAAAGCAGGACAAAAAAAAAGTTCAAAACAAATATTCATACATAAATACATACATACAGACATATATATATATATATATATATATATGCATGTGTGTGTTTGTGTGTGTGTATTTGTTAGATATCCTAGATTGCAAAACAGATGATTGCATTCAGACACTCAAAAATTTTGTCATACAATAGGTTACTAATATTTCAACATGCAATGCAAGTTAAAATGACAACACATTTCCTACAAATGGCAATTATAGCAAGACAACTAAGTAACTTTATCTAAGAAGGATAGAATGGGCCAGTAAAAACACCATTACTGTCTCATGTTGTCCTGTGTAAATCATTTTCTAGATAAAGGCTTCTTATTGTTAAACTAGTGCATGTGCAGATGAAAGGTGCCTAGGCATTAGAGTGAAGCAAAACAATAAGATTGGGAGCACTAAGGAAAGGTATTTCTTTTCCCTTCTTCAATATAGGCTATTGATCTATCTCAAAGAGTACGAAAATCTGAAACTCAACAACCTCCCTCACCCACCACCCAACCACACCCCCAAAGAAGAAAGAAAGAAAGAAARRAAARRAAAAAAAAAAAGAAAAAAGAAAAAATAAGGCYGAAGAAGGGAATAAATAAACTTACTATAGGATCAATCATTAAAACATCTTATATGACACATCAGTAGTTGTGATTGGCTTTTATGTCTTTAAGACTGGGAAGTAAATGGTACAACAAACAGAAAAGGTCAAGACCACCAAACTAAAGCACTCCAACAAAGAATGACTACAGATCATTATGGACCAATGATTCCATGAAAAAGAATGACCATTAATCAGATATAAAGTAAACAGAGCCGATCTCAAATGTTATTAGCCTGCCATCAGACTTGAAAAATCCGCAGAAAATACCAAGTAGAATATACATGCATGCTAAGACCACTTAGCAATGTATTTCATGGTATTAAGCGAACACCAAATTCTACTCTGCAGGTCTTTTTAAACTATAGACACTATCAAAAGCAAAAGAAGATTTTATGATTTTTAAGACACAATTGAAAAAAGAAGATTTTATGATTTCTAAGACACAATTGAAAAAAGAAGATTTTATGATTTCTAAGACACAATTGAAACAAAGTATAGTAGATACCAGCCACTGAAAAGACATGGAAGCAAGGAAAATCTGCAACATACTGGAGCTTACTATCTTAAACACATAAAAACAAAAGACTTCTAAAAAGATCAGAACCATATAAATATATTAGAGCTTACAATGCCAAAGATACTAAAGGTATTTATTTGAGCAAATATATATGGTATGCGTCTATTGTGTTATTTTGAGGCTGAGAACTCTGAAATGAAGGAGCTCTCTTAATGTGGATGAAAGTTAAAGGCTTTATGACCATGACCAAATTCTTCTGGCTTGAAAGAAGATGGCATAGTGCTCTCCATCAGATTCATGACCAGAACATTTAGCAGGCTTCAAAGTGTTCTGATAAGTTTGAGAATTTGATAGTAAACATTGGAAAATAAGAAGTCTAATTCTCTAATCCGAAAATACTAAAGAGGATGCATAAGCTCAAGAAAATAGATCATAAGCAAGAGATAGATCAACAAGCAGTTAATTAAAACCATACGAGCCTCACAAGAAAGTAACATAAAGCAAGAGGAAAATGTTGAAAGGATGGTCATTTTCTAAGCATTAGTACAAAAGGTAAGGAACCAAAGAACCAAAGTTACAAAAGGGGAACTTTTTGTCCTAGATAAATCACTCCCTCTTTTGTTTACAACGATTTTGGCCAATATAAGTTACAAATAGGATCCATGAGAAGATGAAAACAACATGTCCACAAATGAAGATTTTGATAGGTAAAGCATTATGTACAATCATAGTTTCTTAAGCCAGTTATTCAAACAAACAAATCAGCCGATCTGTAAAAAAAAATACTGAAAGTGTGTAGGGCAAGTTTAGGGCTTTTCAGAAGTAATTCTGCTGTTCAAGTGCAGGCAGCTCATCAGTGATAGTTAATCTTGCCAACATAATGTCACCCCTGCAGCTTCCCTCACTACTTCCTCTGTGTTCAAGTTTAGGCTGTTCAATAGTGCTGGATACCCATCATATTGACATTCCCCCCCCCCCCCCCCCCCCCCCCCCTTTCAAATCCTAACACCGTTGCCATCTCCTATATGTCGAAAAGATATTTCAAATTTACATAAGACAAAAATTACCACCAAAACGTTGCCTCAATCGCAATCTCGTACAACTGTCTAAACAGTTAAATATYAAAATAGCATTATACCAACTTCCCGTCTCTTCGGCATGTATATAAACTTCCCAACATTCACTAATCATTTCAATTTAGTCAATCCAGCAAAAAGTCCCAGACATTTCAGCTAACATATCTTTTCCCAATCCCTTTATATTCTTCATTACTACATCGTATATCAACCAAAATTCAATCACTATAACATTAGCATTTGTATGCACAAACATGCGCTTCATAGAATTACCTTTGGATGTCCGTCGATGCAAACAACGGATCCATCCTTGTAACTGAGCAAGGATCGGCCATTTCGGGGATTGAAGCGGATCGGAGCTCCGCGACCCTGCCCGGGTGTGAAGGCATAGACTGATTTAAATCCATATTTTTCAAGAATATCTCGGACCTCCAGCTGATCTTGGTCCCACCCCCCGAGGCTCGACATGAAGACATCAATGGGTCCCTTGCCCTGCTTATAAAGGTGTACCTCGACCTCAGGCACCTTGGTCCGAACCGACCTCGACCTTTTCGGCGGGCTCTGGTCTGACAAAAGAGGGGTTGACTCGTTGGCGGTGCTCGCCGGAGATTCTTCTTCGATTTCTCCCATTTGATCTTCGGTTGTTATTTTCTGATTATCTCTGCCTTCTGCCGGCGAACGAATTGGGACTATTTGCGAGGAATTGGATGCTCTCGCCATTTATAAAGCTTTTGGAATATTAATATTGTGGGACCTACCACTTAGGTAGCTCTGTACGTGGCAAAATATATATGCGTTGGTGAGATTTTTCCTTTTTTTGTTTTTTGACCTTTTTCTTTCTTGAGAGTAAAAGCGAATATCAATTCAAGTAGACCCAAGAAATTCTGCTTGGGCCACAAAGAATGCATTAGTTGGAATGGAGTCCATCAGAGTACAGCAGCAGACTTTGAACAACCTTCCAGTGCTRGGACATGGGCCCTTTGGTTGGCGAGAACAAAGAACAGGCCCTTGCATTGCTAGTGTATTTCTAAATAAGTGGAGARAACTCTTCTTCCTTCTGTTGCAATTTCAAATTAAGTAAAAGACAATCCGTTTCAACAGTGGAATAAGGGAATAAGCTAGCTTAACTTCCTCTGCTGATGATTGCCAGGAATTCTACATGTTCTGGTCTTGTGCCTCCTTGAACTGGAGCTGCAAAGCCACCTAAATGTCCCCTAGCTGGTTTCTGATGATGATTCCCATGCCATCCTCATTTTTTGTCCAAGCTCCATTCATATCCATCTCGAAACCTTCTGCAGGTGGTGTCCATTGATGATGTCCTTGTGCATTGATCCTTGTGAGGGATACCTCTCCTTGAATAGCCATTTGATACKCCTCTAAATAATCTACAGCCAGTTGGAATGTATTCTCCTCTACAGATTTGCTGTTTCCAAATAGAAGTTTATTTCGGGACTGTCAAATCAGCCATATCTGCAAAAGACTACAACATAAATTCGTACTCGAAATGAGCTTGGGATGCATAATTAAATTGGATAATACTTCCTTAGGGTGAAGTGTGCCTTTAAAGCCCATGCAGTCTCCGACTTGATATCTTCCATATCTTTGAAGCATACTTACATACGAAGAAATCATGCATGGCTGTTTCAAGTTCAGAACAGCAGAATGGACACGGCAAATGCTCCGCCCAAAACCTACTCCATAAGTTTGCTCTCACAGGCAAAATATTCTGGCTGAGCTCATATCAAAAGTCTAATGTTGGGGGGAATTTTGATCTTTCAAAGGGGCTTCCAGAATGATGTTTTATGCAATGACCAGCCCTCCACTAGGTGCCCGGTGCTATATGGCATCGTCTGTCTCAAGAGATGCAAGAAACTCAAATTAAATAGCAAAAATACAATCAAAGTCTACACTCTCTTCAAAATAAAAGTACAACACTTGACACAGAGATGACTACCGGTCACAAAGGAGAAACATCGTTTCATCCAATCTCAACACACACTTCAAAAGGAAGCACGTAGAATCTCAAAGCTCTAATTTCATGAAAACATATAGAAATAAAGTTAGTTAGGTTCAATGAGTGCTGTACGTTTGTGATAGTGTATAATTTTTGAAGAAAATATTCTGAAAATCATGGTACTTCAGTTCGACYAAAARAAGATCAAAATATTATTTGTCAACAAATATCCTTGTAAAAAATAACATAAAACTATACATGTGAAAGAACTTAAYTCCAAAAATAAAATTAAACATGCCAAGTTTAACAAAACATTCTACGCAAGGTATAAAGTAAAAAAATAAAAAAAATTAAACATTGACCATAAGAGATTCACTCTATGGAATCAAGATTTACCAACCTTATCTCTCCAGATACGCATGCAATTTTCAGCTGAATTCCGTGAACAACCTGCTAGTGTRGCTTTAGGATCAGTCGCTCCTGGATTAGACCTCCTAACRAAGAGTACGAGCATCCAACATGTACAGTGGGTGCCATATGACACAACCGTCCCCCCGATACGGTCTGGGCTCACCATAGCTATGATCCACCGGTTTTGGCCATTTGGCAACTAAAGAAACACTGTCATCCTTGTGACTCTGGAGCTCCTCGCACTGGGGACCAACCAAGTGTAGTACTTCACCCATTGGACTTGTACTCAGAGTCGCCGAGTGAGTACTCAATCATCACAATACTACACCATTCAAGACTGTGTCAATAACAGGCTTGATGCACGAGTAAATTAATGAAATCTTGAAAATCCATGTTCAATACAATGCCAATTATAAGATTAGCCATTCAATGTTCAAGTCCAAGTTTTCATGCTAATCGAGTAAATGTATGGTTTGAATAGAACAATCCATGTTATAAATAATGCCGATATAAAATCTATGATATGTAAAAGCATTTAGAAGTAGCAAGTACAATAGTTCTCCAAAACAGTATGACTCACCTGGTATCTTTAATTCGTGTATCTACTGAACTTTTAATCTCATTGATGATTGTGTCTTGTGATCATATTATAAGAAATCGTATTAGCCCATGCCTTCTAATAAGGCTACGATAATTATAGGAAAGTAAATGATTCTTTCATTGTTATCCGAACCCCCAAGATCCTTGTGAAATCAGATTTAAGGGTTCTGGAGAAATTGTTTGGATAATAGAACGTGTATGCTTGTCAAAGTTTCGCTTTTATTTAGAAGGGATGAGAATTATCTGAATCGAGTCAATAGATCCCACACATATAAGATTTAATATTTACAATGAATCTGTAATTAAGGTAAAATAATAATTATAATGGATGTAATTTTGTCGTAGAGTAGACACTGTAATGCCATCGATAAAACTCAAGAGCAAGCATTTTCTTCTATTTTCATTATATATGATTTCATGAACATATTTTCCATTAATATGTTATTATTGAGGTATGTGTTTGACTTTGCCTTGTGCACTTTGAAGTTCTCCTTTTCCATAGTCCAACTATTTTTGGTTTTGGTCTAGTTGAAAATGGCAATTTCCTTTATGTATCGTACACTTCATAGCATGTCAATACAATTTATCACAATTTCGAATACAAACTAAAAAAAGAAACTCTAAACTTGTTACACCCTTGCCGAATTGAACAACCATTCTCTATGCTTCTAATTGTAGTTCTCTCACGACACATATATTAACATTTTAGAGATTCTCATATTTATCTAATTCTATTTTCCCAAACTTCCATATCATCTTAGCTCATTCCTCCCTTTCATAGAGTATACAACAAAACTCAAATCATCATATGCACGTAAATTCGATAATAGCAAAAGCTACCCACGACAAATCCTACCCGCTACTCCGCAAACAAAAATCAACCATTTGTTATTACACAAGTCCCATCTTTTGTCCTTCACCAACCTCAGACTTCTTGCATCCTTGCCAAATTCGTCAACCATGCTTTAGTCTTTGATTGGCTTTCTCTATACATGCATCGATCAAGTGCAGAAGCAAACTACTTCTTTAATTATTTACTTTATATAATTATGCAAGTCCAAAACAAAAACAATAAAAATGAAAAAATAAAATATGATGAGATTAAAAAATTAAGGAGTAAAACTTATTGTATAAGAAAAAGAAATAATTCAGATTTTGTATTATAACAAGACAAACCAAAGTAATCCGTCCTGGCTGTTAAGCTTCCAAAGATCGTTTGACTAATTTCTTTCAATAAAACAGATCCCAGCAATGTTTTACTTTTCACTACTGAAATTTAGATAAGGAAAAAAAAAAAAGAAGAAGAAGAAGAAGGGTGGAGAAGACAACTAACAAGATGAAGAAGTAAGAAGAAAAAGAATAAGGCAGTGAAGAAAAAGGTACCCTAGTAGATGAGCATGCACCAACAAAAGAAATGAGGCAGTGAAGTTGAGTTCACAAAGGAAGAAGAAAAGTATAAAAAATGATAAGAGAAAAAGGAATAAGAAAAATATGAGAAGAAGATGACAGTGATGCTACTAATAGAGGACAAGAAAATGCATTAAAAAAATGATAAGAGAAGAAGATGCGGAAATGATAAGAAAAAGATAAAAGGAAATTATTATTATTATTAATATCATCATTATTATAATCATCATTTATTTTAAACAACACTAGGGTTTGTTTTTTCTTGTTTCTAATAAAGACATTATTGTCTGGATTCCTTCTAATAAACGAACCAAACTATGACTCGATTATTTAAAGTAACTTGTAAATATATAACTAAATAAAAAATCAAGAAAATATTCTAATTCCGAAAATCTTTAACTTTGCTGGTGTCTTAGCTTATCACATACTCGTGTTTTGCGAGATTCCATATTGGCGAATACTGGCTGGAAAAATTTAGAGTTTTACTATCTTCCCCACTAAAAAGGAATGTTGTCCTCGAAATTATATTGTACCTTGGAATAAATTTGAATACTTCTACCACATATATTCTTGTCTCCCAGGTTGCTTTCTCAATGTCATGGTGTTGCCACTGTACCTTAATGAGACGTATTTCTTTGTTTTGAAGCTTCTTGGTGCTAACTTCGAGCAACTGCACTAGTCGTACTTCCTAAGACAAATTAGGTTGCAATCAAATTTTTTCATCATTTACTACATGATCCAACACTAGATGATACTTCTTAAGTTGACACATAAAATACATCTTGTAATCTTGYTAATCCTRGCGGTAGGGCCAGTCGATATGCCACATTCCCAACACTTTCTAGCACTTCAAATTGTCTGWTACACCTAGGGCTTAATTTTTTGCCCCTCGGATGTTTCAAGATTCAACGGAGGGGCCTTAACTTCAAAAATACTTCACAGCCTATGTTAAATGCTAAATCTCTTCTTTCATTATTAGCATAACTCTTCTATAGACTTTGAGCCCCTTTTAGTCGTTCTCAGATCAACTTTACCTTGTTCGTATTCTCTTCCATGTCTAGTGATTGATTATTCTTCCTTCACCTACCGCCTCCCAGTAGATTGGTGATCGATGCTTTCCTCTGTATAATGTTCTTGTATGGTGCCATTCTGATGGAAGATTGATAACTATTATTATAGGAGATTCAGCATAAGCTAAATTATATACCCATTTACTCTCTAAATCCAGTGCACAAGACCTAAACATATATGTATTGTCCTTTCGGATTATCCGTTGGTTTGAGGATATGCTGTAGAGTTGAAACTCAGTAAAGTCCCCAAAGCTTCTTGAAACTTGGGTCAAGATCGAGAAGTAAAGCAGGGATCCCTATTTGATACGATGTTTAGAGGCATGCCATGGAGTCTGACAATTTCCTGTACATAGAGTTGAGCTAATTTCTCCAGCGAGTATCTCTTGTTTATCGAAATGAAATGTGCACATTTAGTTAGCCAATCTACTACTACCCATAAGTGTCTCAGTTCCCCAGAGCCGTAAGAAATCTCGTGATGAAATYCATCATTATACATTCCCATTTCCATTCAGGGATCGACAAAGGTTCCAATAGTCCTCTGGTCTTTGATGTTCTGCCTTTACATTCTGGAAAGTCATGCAAATGGATACAATACTCAGCGATCTCTCTCTTCATGTTATTCCAACAAAATTGCTGCCTGAGATCATGATACATCTTAGTACTTCTAGGGTGTATTGTATATCGATTCTTGCGGGCTTCACCCAAGATTCTTTTCTTTTTCTCGGGGTTGTCTCGAACACAACACCCTATTTTAGAAAAAAATTGTTCCTTCAGAACTAACTCCAAATTCTGGTAACTTCTAGTTTCTATCTTCTTCTTCACTTCCTGGGTCAGTAGATCCTGCTCCTGAGCCTTCTTAACCTGCCGTCTAATATCAAGTGCCACATTGATATTGGCTATCCTTATTTTTCCATTGCCAACCTCGATCATCGAAGTGATCCTTTCTTCCAAGGTCTCTACCTCTTGAACTCATAGGCATGGCATATTTACCTTCCTGCTTAATATGCCAGCCACCATGTTTTTCTTAATCGGGTCGTAGTTAATCAGACATCAATATTCTTCTAGGAACTCCATCCACCTCATCTGCCTCATATTGAGATCTTTTTGAGCAAATATATATTTTAAACTCTTATGGTCTATATAAATTTCATATTCAGCTCTATATAAGTAATGTCTCCATTTCTTCAAGGCAAAATGATGGCGGCTTCCATATCACGGGTAGGGTAGTACGCCTTTGTTATGGGCTTAAGTTTTCGAGATGCATAGGCTACTATCTTTCCCTCTTGCATAAGTATAGCACCTAATTCTTCTGCTAACGCATTTGTAGACAAGGCATAAACTTTTCCCAATTCACGTAAAAGCAAAAGGGTTGCGATGGTCAGTCTATTCTTAAGCTCAAGGTAATTCCGTTCATGCCTCTCACTCCATGCAAATAGTACATTCTTTTAGATGAGTTTAGTCAGAGGACTTGCAATTTTTGAAAGTTTTTTGATAAAACATCGATAATAACCTGCTAAACCCAAAAACTCATGATTTTGATTATGTTCTCTGGTCTTTTCCATTTGGTCACTACTTCTAATTCTGAGGGATCTATAGTGATACCTTTTCTTGAAATAACATGTCCCAAAAAGGACACTTTTTCCAACCACAATTACCATTTGCTAAACTTAGCATACAACCGATGCTCCTAAAATAGATATAATTCCCGTCTTAAATGTTCTTCATGGTCTCCAGGAGTCTTAAAGTAAACTAAAATATCATCAATGATTATAACCATACACTGATCCAATATTGAACCAAAGATTCTACACATTAAGTCTATAAATCTAGTCGGTGCATTTGTCAACCCGAATGGCATAATTACAAATTCATGATCTCTATAATTAATGGCAGATTTGGGGATATCTTTTTCCTGAATCCTAACCTGATAATATCCATGCCTTAAATCCAATTTCGAGAAGTATCGTGCTCCTTGTAACTGATCAAATTGCTCACCAATAAATGGTAGGGGGTACTTATTCGATGGTTACACTATTCAAGCCCCRATAATCAATCACAGACACAACTTCCCATCCTTCTTATTAAAAACTAGCACTAGTGCTCCCCAGGGGAATGAGGTTGGTCTAATAAATCCCTGCTCTGAAAGTGTTTGCAAATGTTCTTTTAACTCTTTTAGCTCTGCTGAAGGCATATGATAAGGGGGTCTTGGATATAGGTTTCGTCCCCCCGGAACTAATTCAATTGCAAAATTGACCTCTCATGCAGGGGATAAAGAAGTCAATTCCTCAGGAAAAATGTCTGAGTACTCTCTCACCACTGTTACCTCTTCCAATTTATTTGTTTCTTAGAGTCATTGATAAGATATGCCAAATATACTTGACATCCTTTCCTTAACAATTTTTGAGACTTTATGCTGGAAATAAATGAGCCTAGCACCTGACTTTTATCTTCTTGAAACTTACAATAACTCCACCTAGCGCAATGAATTTAATCATTTTTTTTCTGCAGTCTAGTTGTGCCATGATGTTGGGCCAACCAGTCCATACCTAAATTCACATAATAATCCTTAAACAGCAATACTATCAAATCTCCAAGTAATCATTACCACTAATCAAAATCACATAATCTTTATATACCGTATTCGAAATTATATTATCTCCCAAGGGTGTACTAACAAACAACTTATATGGTAATTCAGTAGAAGGCTTAAAGAAATATTTATTATAACATGGCAACAAATGAATGGGTAGCTCCAGGGTCGATTAAAACTCGAGCTTCATGAGGAAAGACAGTTAACTTACCTTCTACTATGTTGACTCCTCCTTGTTCGTCTTGTTTTTTCAAAATGAATACCCAAGCTTCACTTGGAGTCTTCCGGACCTTGTGTTAGGGATAGTCTGGGCTCCCAAAGTCCTCGCGCTGCTCCCAAGATAATTGCATTGTTCCTTTGAGGATAGCTTCCTGCAAAGTGATCGAGCTCCCATACACCAGGCACTAATAGTTCTTCCTTTGACAGTCTTTTTCCAAGTGTACGGACCTCTTGTAATAGTTGCAAATGATATTTGGCTGCTGAYCTCGACCAAATGTGCGCTTCCTTGCTTTGGGTTCCTAGGATTACCCTGACACTCTCTTGTCATGGGCCGCTTCTTTGAAGATGCACCTGATTCTAAACTCATCCTTCCAGCTTGCAGTACCTTGTCGTTATTTTTTGCCCTTACGACCGTTTCAACGGTAGCACTATAGATGGTAGGTGGGTAGGGCACCAAAGGCCATTGCAATTCGAGCCAAAGCCCATAGATATACTGGCGGATCTTGTTCACTTCTATGTTGATGAGACAGAGATAATATTTTGACAACTGCAAAAACTTGGTTGCATATTAGGTTACCAACATATTTACTTGCTGTAGGGTTTGAAATTAGTTTTCCAACTTTTCTCGAATCCACCAGGAAAAAAATTTCTGCTTGAATTCATCTATGGACAATGCCCAGATCATTTTCACCCTTTGTTACTCCCAGGCTTCATGAGTACGTACCCACCATTCTCGAGCGAGTCCCCTTAAACTAAATGTTGCAAAGGATACCTTCCTCTTCTCCAGATATTGGAGGGTTTGGAAAATATCCTCTATCTGCTCCATCCAACGCTCTACTTTCTCTTTTTGTTTGGCCTCACCATAATATTCSAGGGGGTCGAAATTTCAAGAATCATTCCAATGCTTCATCCTTGTAATCGTTATCAACTCTTCGTGGCCTTTCTTGCTCCCAAGGCTGTCTCAATGACAGAGGTCAACTGATCCAATATCCTCTCTATTGCCAAATCGTGCTAGAAAGTTGGGTTCGGTTCTTGCGCTCGAGAACTGGCTTCTAGGCTTTGGGCGGCTCTAGTGGTTGCTTGTCGAGCACTACTCCTGGATCTAAGCATTCTGCCAAGTTACTAACATTCACACATGTATATATCAAAATATACGTATATACTTATTCTCGAAGCCAATTAAAAAACTACATCCACCACTAGACAAGTCATGATAACACTATAGTAACCAAGTTTAAGCATACTCGTTACAAAATAGAATTCTAGGATAAACTACAATCAGGATAAACTACATATATGATTCTTATAATCCTTATTCTTACCATAAACAAAAAAAGTTTACAACAAACATGACACATCCAAGAGAAATCTACAGTAAATATATCCTAACAAGACGACACTAGCCACTACATCTAAAATCGCCTATACAATAAGCGACCTAATATACACAAAATAGATGGGTTTCCTCGAGACTCTACAATTTCTATCAAACTCTAGATTCTCTATGATCTGGTGGACTGTGGTAAGGCTAAAATGCCCAACGAGAAGCATCATTTTGCGAAGTGTTGACTAATGAGATCATATTCGACTCGCCTTCTTCCGAATTAACCTCCTCATACCCCCTCTATTGCTCTAAGGCTCTACCCAACTCTATTTGGAGATTCCAATTCTCCATTTCCAGTCTTGTTTTTTTTTTTTATTAGCCTCATTAAGCCTGTAGTCATACCAAACGTTATCTATTTTGGAGTTGTTCACATACATATCTGACATATCGATTTGATACTGCTTATAGGCCAACTCACTCTCTAGCTCATGATTTCGAGCTTTTAGAGCCTCTTAGGCATGAGTCTTTAGCATCCTAGAATATAAGAGGTAATTCAATCAAAGTTCCTTAATACAACTATATTCCCATACACACTCACCCCACCCCAATAAACCTTACAAGGATATAACCACAAAACTCCACAAAATTTCGAAACCTAGGCTCTGCTGCCAATTTTGACGACCCACCCTTCCCTAGATGCTACTGGGATTGTACAGGCATCGCCTATCTCTCGAGAGTCAAGAAACTCGAATTAAATAGCAAAGATACATAACTAATTATAAACCTCAAGTCCTATATGGGAGAAAAAACAATCTCAACCTAACTACTAGTGCTATACAATTAAAGTCCACGCTCTCTTAAAAGAATATTTCAACTCTTGAAACAGAGATGACTACAAGTCCCAAAGGAGAAAATATCATTTCATCCTATCTCAACACATACTTCAAAAGGAAGCAAGTAGAATCTTAGAGCTCTAATTTCCTAATTCTAGCTCTATAGCTCAACGCCAGATCCTAAAGAAAACATATAGAAATAGAATGAATTAGGCTCCDTGAGTCCCGTGTGTGTGTGATACTGTACAATTTTTGTAGAAAGTATTATGAAAATCATGGCACATCAATTCAAGTAAGAAAAGATTAAATTATTGTTTGTCAACAAATATCCCTATAGAAAATAGCATAAAAGAAAGAATACATGTGAAAGAAAAAAAATTTGGAAATCAAAATAAACATGCCAAGTTTAATAAAACCTTCCATGCAAAGTATAGAGTTAAGAAAATCAAACCTTAACTATAAGAGATTCACTCTATGGGGTCAAGATTTAACGACATTATCTCTCCAGATATACATGTGATTTTCAGTCAAACTCCATTAACAACAACAAGTGAGCTGGCTAGCATAGCTTTTAGGAGTCAATTGCCTTGAGTTAAACCTCCTATGTAAGGGTACGAGCATCCAACATGTATTGTGGTTACCATATGGCCTAACAGGCCATCTGATACGGTCTCAGCTCGCATAGATACGATCCACCAATTTTATCCATTTACCAACTTTTCCAAAGCACTGTAGTCCAGGCGGCTCTAAGGGTCCTCGTACTGGAGGACCAGCCAAGTGCAGTACTTTACCCGCTAGACTAGTACTCAGAGTCACTGACTGAGTACTCAATCACCACAATGCGTCCATCATCCAGCACCATATCAATAACAAGTTTGATCCACAAGTAAATCATTTAAATCTTGAAAACCCATATCAATACAATGTGAATTATAAAATTAGCCATTCGATACAACACAACCTATGTGATAAATTAGGCTAATATAAAAACTATGAGATGTAAAAGCATCTAGAAGTAGCATGTACAACAGTTCTCCAAAAGAGTTTGAAGAGTGTTCTTGTTTAAAACATTTGAAAGGACTTGAAAACATCTTTGTAGAGTACGATGTACAAAATCACATATTTTAGGAAGTTTGTAAAATGAAAAGACTCACGTTACTTGAAAAGATTTCTAGAGTACAGAATCACCTATTTTTGAAAGTTTGAAATGCAGAAGGACTCACCTGATATCTTTAATTCGTGCAGTAAACTTTTAATTTCCTTGATGATTGTGTCCTATGGTCATATTATAAGAAATTATCTAAGTCTATGTCTTGTAATAAGGCTACAATAATGTAACACCTCCATATTAGAAACTCCATCCTGACCCGGGAATGTTATCAATTTACCCTTACATAGATTGCGGAAATTGTGAAAAAATAAAAATTTGAATAATGTAATACAAAGGGTTTGCAAAAATTTCGACAGAGTTTCCCATATAATATCAATAGATCCACTCTGTATAAAATCAAAGAAAAAATAATCTCACCCCAACATCACCAACATTCCACATCAAATGAAATAACTCCATTCCTCATCATTAATATTTACCAACAAAATACTCATATTGAAATAATTCAATCCCAATAATATAATTTATCAACAAAATACTCATAGATTTAGAATCCAGCGCAAGCTTTCGAAATAATATGAGTAAATTTAAACATTTAACAAATTCATAAATCAATAGAAAACTTAATTAACACAAATGACTCTTGGGTATTAAAGTTTGCTCCCAAATGATCTCCAGACACCATCGGCTAGTCATCATCCGAAACATAAAATAAGGGAATATGGGGTGAGCTACTAAGCTCAGTAAGTAAATTCCATGCTTGAATGCGTGTATCATACATTATATGTCATGATGTTAAAAAAGTCACTTTGTCAAAACTTTCAAAAATTTCCTTTTCAAATCGTGAGAACTTTCCAAAAATTTTCATTTCATCAAACTTTYCRAACATTTCCATTTCATAAAATCGTGAGCTCACTTGGTGTAACGCTAAGCCATTCAGCTTTACGGTGGACAATGATTATTAGGAATCCAATCATATTCTACCGATAGAACCATAAAACGGTTAACATAACTTAAATCTTTTCCTGAACATCACCTCATAAGAGGTGAATAACATATGAATTCCCACCCTACAATAGGGTTAGGTCGGGTGCGCCGATCCCCTATGCTCCATTTCTTACTCACACTTTTCATGGTCTAGGCTTTACACCCCTTTTCAAAATTTTTTACGTTTGGAAACCATTTAACATGAAAATCACATCCTTCCAAAACTTTATTCCTCAAAACATTTGCTTTTCCAAAMTTCATTCTTTAGAAACATTTGCTTTCTTAAATGCGTGATTATGCCCATGCCAAAACTTGTGCAAAATACTATAGACTATATGCACATGAACACGGATAGCATAAATTCTAAACGTAAACTTCCCAACATATCATGAAGTAGAAAAATTCACATGCTTGAAATAAAACCATAAATCATATCACATAAAAGCAATCCAATTATAATGAACTCACATTTCATTCACATAGAGAGATTCAATCATAACAACAATACACTCGTATAATAATTAATGAGAATGTGGTGATTTACTTATATGAAAGAAAGAGATTTACTTACATAAAACTCACATTCAATTCACCTAAGAGCAATTTAATTATAACAACAATACATATGCATTAATGAGAATGTGAGAATTTACTTAGTTGAAGTCCTTAGTAAATTTGATTAGTTTAGATAGCTAGCGGAGTGCCTTGGCTGCCCAGGATGTCAATGTGCCACAATTATCCTAATTTTATTACGCAAAGAATGTTCACTGAAATTGTTTAACCAGTTAATAAGTTCATCATTTTTCCTATAGGTGACATTAACCAATAATTTTCGAGTTTAAACTACTAATATAATAATTTAATTTCATGACTCCTAATTATTCTTAAAACACAATAATAATCATGATCACAATATACATTATTTTATCATACAAACCCTAAGTTTCACCTCAAATTATATTCCAACATACTTCTAGAGTTATATTCTTCTTTTACTTTATCATACTTACTTAAACTTTTACATTAAACATATTCCATATTTTTCCTTAATTATTATTACATAATACACGACCTTAGCCATTCAGTTAATTTAAATGAAGAAACTAAGGATTCACCTTGAATCCCAAACCTTAGGTGTGGTATCAACTCTAAGATGTAATGGCATCTAYTTTGGGAAAAATGAGCTCCAAGCGTGCGAACAGTGGCTTAGTCGCAAACAGACGGCGTGCGGGCAACTAGCTCGAGCGCACGGCTCACAGTTCCTAGTCGCCTGGTCACCTAGGCACCTGGTGATCTCCTTCTACAGTTGAACAGTAACCGAACTAGTGTGTAGGTTCTGGTGCTCTGYTCCTGGCCGATTAGTGAACAGACGATGACCAGTGAGATGGCCGATGAACAGCGAGCATTTGCTGGGACTGGGAAGAGCTTTGGTCAAGCAGCAAAGGTTCAGTCATGCAAAGGAGAGGAGATGGCAGATTCGGATAGCTCTCAGCGTGTAGTAGCAAACAGATGAAGGCTGGTGTGAATCTGGTGCAGACTTCAAGCACGGCGAGCGGCATACAAATTGTGACTAGCGACTTGCGACAAGCAATAGCCACTTCAACCAGTGCCAGTAGAGGGGAGAGAGAGAGAGAGAGAAGGGCGACAAGGAAGAAGAGAGGCCGATAGCGGGGTGGGAGGTAGCAGCGGCAGGGAATTAGGGTTAGGATTAGGGTTTAGGGAAGAAGATGAATCGTCATCTTCTAGTCAACCCTATTTATAAATATCTTTCTTATTTAAAAAAACAAAACTAACTTAACCCTAACCAAAATTTCTTCCTGGGTCATTTTATTTCTTAACCAACTAAATCCAACTAAATTAAGGTCTATTAGTTTTCTTCTGGATAAACCAAACTTTAATTCTGCTTTTAGGTTTGAATAAGAAGATAACGGACTCTAATAAGTCAAACCTAAATTAATAATCTAAGACTTCTAATTCAATTAAAATAATAAAATTTCATATTTAAATAAATATACTCACATAATAATGCACAAAAAATTAACCAATCAGAGAATTTATTTCTAATTGGCATATCGACGTTTCRGCTTCTAAGTCTTCCGCTGTAAAATACTCAAAYAACTAATAATCATAAATATAATCTAATTAATGGATTAGAATATAAATTATATAATTATATAAAGTTCGTAAAAATGAAAAATAAATCTCGGGTATTACAAATAATCATAGGAAAGTAAATGATTTTTTAATTATTACTCGAGCCCCCTCGATCCTTGTGAAACTGAATTTAGGATTTCTAGAGAAATTGTTTGAATAATAGAATATGTGTGTGTGTGTGTGTCAAGGTTTGCTTTTCTATTTAGAAGGGATGGGAATTATTTGAATCAGGTTGATAGTTCCCACGTATAGAAGATTTAAGATTTACAATAGAATTGTACTTAAGGTAAAACAGTAATTATAATGGATGCAATTTTGTCGTACAATAAGGACTGCAATGCCATCGACAAAACTCAAGAGAATTTTCTTCTATTTCTATTATATATGATTTCATGAACATATTTTCCATTATTATGTTATTAATGAGGTATGTGTTTGATTTTGCCTTGTGCACTTTGAAGTTCTTCTTTTACCTGTTTTTACTATTTTTCGTTGGTTTAGGTGAAAATGGCAATTTCCTTTATGTATCATACACTTCACAGCATKTCAATACAAGTTATCACAATTTTGAATACAAACTTAAAGAAAGATAACTCTAAACTTGTTACATCCTTGCCGAATAATTGAACAACCAATCTTTATGCTTCTAATTATAGTTCTTTCATGGCACATATATTTGCATTTTAGGGATTCTCATACTTATCTGGTTCTGTTTGCCCAAACTTCCAGATCATCCTAGCTGATTTCTCCTTTTCATAGACTATAGACAAAAACTCTAATCATCATATGCAAGTAAATTGGACAATTGCAAAAGCTACCTCCCCACAGATCCTACCCACTACTCCATGAACAAAAATCATCCATTTGTTCTTACACAAGTCCCAGCTATTGTCCTTCATATTTAGATTCATATCCATGAAAATGGAACAATTTGCCCAATTACTACCACATGCCCTCATACACCAACCTCATACTTCTTACATGCTTGCCAAATTTCTCAACCATGCTTAGTCTTTGTTTGGCTCTCTCTCGACATGCATCGGTCAAGTGCAGAAGCAAACTATTTCTTTAACTATTTTCTTTATATAATCATGCAAGTCCAGAACAAAAATAATGAAAATGCAGAAATAAAATATGATGAGATCAAACAGTTGTGGAGTAAAACTTTAGTRTATAAGAAGAAGAATCATTCAGATTTTGTATTTTAATCAAACAAACCAAAGTAATTCGCCTTGACTGCTCAGCTTTCAAAGATCGTTTGACTAATTTCCTTCAATTAAACGGATCCAACAATGTTTTAGTATTAACCACTAAAAGTTAGATAAGGCAAAAAGAAAGATGAAAAAGAAGAGGGTGGAGAAGAGAACTAACAAGATGAAGAAGTAAGAAGAAAAAGAATGAGGCAGTGAAGAAAAAGGTACTCCAAATGCACCAACAGAATAAATGAGRAGGTGAAGTTGAGYTGASAAAGGAACAAGAAAAGTATAAAAAATGAAGGAATAAGTAAAAGATGAGAAGAAGATGGAGGTGGTGCTGCTGACAAAAGACAAGAAAATGCATTAAAAATGATAAGAGAAAAAGGTGTGGAAATGATAAGAAAGTAGGATAAGAAAAGGATAAATGGAACCTCTTATCATTATTGTTTCTATTATTATTATCATTTATTTTAAAGAATACTGGGTTTTTTTTCTAGCAAAGACATTAATGTCCTTCTAACAAACGAACCAATCTACGACTCGGTCAAAAAATGTAACTAATAAATATATAACTAAAAAAATCAAGTAAATATTATAATTCCAAAAATCTCTAAATTTGTAAGTATCTCAACTTATCATGTATTCGCATTTTACGAAATTCTATATTGGTGAATATTGGCTGGAAATGTTTAAAGTTTTACATTGTTTCTCTAGAAGAAGCGGCTTGAAAAACTGAAGGGTCTTGTTGGCTGGAAATGTTTAAATTTTTACATTGTTTCTCCAGAAGAAGCGGCTTGAAAAACTGAAGGGTCTTGTTTCCTCTGCATGAAGTCCATCCCTAACTTATATGCTAATTTAACTGAGAAAATGCCATTAGCCTCATAGTGCCAAACCATTACATCCTCACAAGGATGACTAGGGAACGAGATTATGAGAATTTCTTCAATATTTCTACGTAGGAGAAGATCTTCTAGTATGGTTCTATTCCAGCGTAGGGGATTTTGAAATATCAATGACTAACTTTAAGATCTCTAGGGAGGAATAGATTTGGCGATATAATCCAAAAATCAAAGTGTTGACAGCTATGGCTGGTCCCAAATACTAATCTTTTCTCATTTCCAAACTTTTCATCTAAGGCATTGGATGAGTAGACTTCTAACTTCCCATAAACTCCTTTSTATATAAGAGACCCCTCTTCATATATAAGAGAAACCYWGCCCTAGTTTGGCATGTAAGAAATCAATATTCGGGACGTATTTAGCATTAAGCACTCTTGCAACCAAGGAATCAGGATTGAAATGTATCAAATAGGGGTGAATTCGATTATACTTTTTTTATTTTTTTACAATCAATACAAACTTTTCATCATTTAAGTAAAAATATTAAACTCTTGGTGGGTGAAATAAATATAAATGTATTTATGACAAATGAATGCCATAACCAACCAAGATAATAATAAGTAAATATTAAGAGGAAGCCTACACAAGAGACAAAAGATTTTCTATTGTTCGATTATCCTTGAAATCTACATTTGCCGCCTAGGGTCATACTCTTAGGATTTTCAAATCTACTAACAAAAGTCATAAAGACTTTTTACAAACTAAAAGAAGGGTCCACTCACAAATGGTTTTTACAACATAATAGCCCTTTAACTCACCTTTCAACAGAGCTTTTAAGTCTTAGAAAACATTTGATCTTTTTTCTCAAATGTAGAGATAGAATTCGTTTACACTTTTTTACTCTTTAAAGTGATCAAGATAGAAAATATAGATCTTGAGATTTGATTCCACAAAGATAAACTAAGAGATTCCTCACACTTTTAGAATAAAATAATCAAAAGYAGTTTTTAAGATGTTCTCTCAAGTAAATGGCTTTAAATTCTTAGAGGTGGTGCTTAAAATGAGTTCAAAAATGTAGTAACGGTTTGAAAAAGAGCCATTATTCAAAAATATTCATCTAGTTTGAACGGCCGAACTAAAATAGAGATGCGTTTGTACCATCGTCCGAACCTTCACTAGAAGGATATTGGACTCAGCCACAAGACTCTTCGAATTTCCAAACTATTTGTCCAAATTATCCTTCGGACGCATAATAAGGAGACCTTTGGATGTCAATATAACATAAGACATTATCCAAGGTCTCACTAGAAGGCATTCAGACTTAATAAGAACCAGCTTTGGACAACCAAGGCAAGCACAAGTCCTAAGTCCAAACTAAATTCGTCCATAGTGCTTGAGACCTTTGAATGGTCGAAGTCAAGCCATGTCTTATTCGAACCTTCATTGAAGGACTTGAGACTTACAATGCATGCAATTAGGATGTTCAAAGTAGCAAGGTCATGAGTTCGAAGTGTATAAACACTTTAAATACACTCCAATGAAACTTCTAAAAGTCCTAAATACTATTTTAAGTTAAACACCTATGTTTTCCTTAAAGAATACACTTTAAAAATATTTGAAAAACATTTTTGTGCAAGGATCCAAAAGCTTTGTCAAAGGCAATCAAACCTAGGTGTAAGTACATGAAAAGATAAACTATATAGGCCTATATACTTAAAGAAAAGCCTATAGAAGATCTAGGTCTCTTCCTAAATGAGTTGAATAACTTCAATATGAGGTTCCATAGAGATCTTGAAATCTAATATGCTTGACTGGTATTCCTATAAACATTCATACACAATGTGAGTACAAGACATTTCAAAATCCATGGTGTGCTATAGAATAATCAATATGAGGTTTACTATCTATCCCTTTTGTATAATGATAACAACCAAGGCATTGTACATTGTGATATGTGATTGAAACACTTTTTAATTGAGATGTCTTTATAGCATATTCAAATGAAAGCTCCCTCTCAACAATATATAGGCCTTTCCTCCTTTGTTCATGACTTAAGTGATATTTCCCGTCTAAGATCAAAATACAATAAACACATAGACCAATAGCATGGTATAGGATGTAAATCATATGACACTATAGCATAAATAAACCATATGAGATTTTTTGAAAATTTTGATAGAGTTTCCTCAATAACTTGAACATTTTCCAAGCACTATAAGGCCACAAAACTTAATAAAATCCCAATCWGTAACCTCATATAATGTAAGAAAAGCTGCCTCTTACTTTATGCATGATATCAAGAGGTGTAAACAATAAYAGCATACAATGATTGAAGCATTTTAAGTCCATATGCAATGTTATAGAATGATAGATATTTAAAAGATGCTCAAAAAGCCAACAATGGTAAGCATGGAATCCATCATAAACACTTCATATCTATAAAATCAGCTGGGAGTCAAGTAGTTTAATCAACAACTATACAATTCATACTTAACTCAACTATACTACAATGCCATTTTTCTCCCCTTTTGGAATTTTTCTTAAAAAATAGAGTTCAAAAAAAATGCATTTCTATCACATGCACACGCTTTCATATATAGAACTTGTCCAATCACTGAGGTGTRATATTACCAAAAACCATAAACTTGTATATAAGATGGAAACAAGACATTCATCAAGTCAATATAGGTAAAGGTTACAAAGTAAAAAATCAAGAAAAACTTGAGCCTTTGGGTTCTCATCCTTTTATGTCACTTCTTCAATTTCTTATTCATTTGTTGTAACTTTTGTTGGAGGTTTACTTGCTTTTGGTTCATCAACAGATGCACTTGAGGATTGTACTTGTGATGAGCTTTTAGATTTTCTTCTTTTTATCGGGGTGTTTTTGGTTCAAATTTTGGTTCTCTCCACACTGCTTAAAAGATTCTCCTCTTTGTCTCCTGCTCTTCTTTTCTTATCCCTTTTCCACATATTTAAGCTTGTAGTTTTTCTTCTTGCGGCCTGAACTTGTGGTTTTGGCTTTTCTACTACTTTCCTCTTGTATGTTCTAGGCTTTTTATCCACACTTGGTTCTAGTTCTTATTATTTGGCTTCTTGATTGCATGTCTTTTTTTTTTTTTTTTTCCCTTTGATGCAGCTTTGCTAGGATCTTCTTTTAATAAGGCAATCCTCAATATAACATCCTTACTTCTTGTCTTTGCTGAGTCACTTTGCACAATTTGTTAACTTGTTCTATTACTGATTTCATAATAGCTTCAACAAGCAATTTTCCTCTTCTTCTTGAGTTTTTGCAATTGCCTCARCACTGGCATCTTCTTTATCTTCTTGAATTTCAAGTTCAGTTTCAATGGCAGCATCCTTTTCTTGCTTTTCTTGCATATCTACTTCACTAATTAAGCAGGGGTTTCCTTTTCTTCTAGTCTTGTAGCATCCTTGCCTTGCTTTTTCATATGCAGTCTTTTCAAAAGGTGCATTTACTATTACACCATCTTTGGCAATTGGAAATTAGCAACGCTTCCTCTATTTATAGTAGTAGATGTCCGTGCAACTTGTTCATCAAGTTACCAAGTTGTTAGATGGCATCCAATTGCAAGGATTGGTTCAATAAGGATTGTCCATGTGGCAGCAAAAGACATGAGAGAATGGTTGGTCCAATTGCAAGCCTCCATGTGGCATCACTTGCATTGATGGGCAACTTGTGAATAGTTTGTGTTCTTTTAGCCACCGTTCCTCTAGTCCAAGTTTCCACACTGTTTTTATGCCATTTTCCCCTTTTTTGGCCTTCTATGAATGCCCATACTTAGCATAATTGCGGTTGTAAGGTGCAAGCTACTTAGTCAGCTACTTCTCTTGTCAGTGATGTTATTGCTAAAGGTTATGCTATAGCATGCCCTTCATCCTAGACATTTTTGAGATGCCGCTAATAACCAACRAACGGCAAGTGCTTTTCGTGTGGATCCTATTTCAATGGGAACTTGATGAGTCGATCCGCCTATACGTCTTGCTTTTACTGTTATATCGGGAGTTACTCCACGTATTGCTTGACGTAAAATAGATAGTAGATTTGTTTCTGTCTTTTGTTGATTCACATTTCCTCATGCTTTTTCTTCTTGCTCAAGAAACCAAAATACCTTTACAACTTAGATCAATTTAGCTTCTAAATTCTATGATTGTGTTAAAATCATAGCACTCATGTACTACAACAGATAATATGTCTTTATGCACAAATGGACTATGAGTAATCATGATTTAAATGTCAAAAATGGGTAAACTAGCACAAGATCTGATATAAAAATAAGTACTAATTAAACATTTATCAGATATCTTGTTGCAAATGATTTTTTTGGAGCAAAAGTGGATACAACTTTTTTAATAAGATCAAATATTTCAAAATATTTACTACTTGTGCAAATGATAGTATATTTGGTTCTACTATTGAATCTTTATGCAAAGAGTTCTTCAAGATTATGCAAGAAGAGTTTGAAATGAGTATTATGGGGGAGCTTACTTTATTTCACAAGCCCCTCAATGAACCTATATGACTCAAGTTAAATATGCCAAAAAAATTGTTCAAAAGATTTGGAATGCAGAATGCAAAATAAATTGGCACACCTATAAGCACAACCTCGAAGCTTGACAAAGATGAGAAAGGTAAAAAGGTTTATAAGACCACCTATGTACTGGTTAGTAGGCCGGATATTATGTTTATCGTATGATATGTGCTAGATTTCAAACATGTCCCAAAGAATCTCATTTTTTTGGTATTAAACGTATTTTAAGATATCTTTTGGCACCTATGATTATGGGTTATGGCATCATAAATGTAATATTTTTAATTTAGTTGGTTATTTGGATGCGGATTACGCAGGGTGTAAGGTAGAAAGAAAGAGTACTAGTGGGACTTGGCATTTCCTAGGACACTCAKTMGTACTTGGTATAGTAAGAAACAAAATATTGTTGCCCTATCTACGACAGTAGTCGAATATATTGCTATGGAATGTTTTTGTGCACAAATACTTTGGATGAGATATACTTTGATTGATTATGGCCTTGATTTATAAATGTGCCTATTTTGTGTGACCATGCTAGTGCAATCAGTTTGACCAAAAATCTCATTCAATACTTTAGGACCAATCATATAGAAATCAAACACCATTTCCTTAGAGATCATGTACAAAAATTTGATATTTGTATTAAATTTGTTGGTAAAAATGATCAAATTGCAGATACATTGACTAAGCCTTTGGTTAAGGAAAGGTTCTTTGTGCTTAGAAAATCACTAGGGTTCATTAAATTCCATGACCAATGTGTTTATTTTGTTGAGAAATCATTTTGTCAGGAATTGGTCAATTCAGACGTAGATTTGGTCTATATCAGAGGTCTAAACAACTTTGTCTGAAGCAACGGTCATATTTTACATCAGATTGCACACCTCAGACTCTACCTGTCTATATAGGCTATTCCAATGAGTCGAATTTTCTGAAAATTGTAAAAGGCAACGTCATATTCTACTTGGGGCCAAAAGCACTCTGAGTTGAAATTGCTATTTATTGCTTCCGAACACTAAATAACTTCAAACTTTCTGATTATTTTCTTATGCCTTATTGATTACTCTATCTAAGCATCCTTGAGGGCAAAACCCCTAGAATTCTACAAGGYATTACACAAAATCCAAGCTTTAATTGATGATATGGCAAGAACCAGAAATACTCTCTCAACGGTTGTTGAAAAGGTTAAATCCAAGGCTGTTTCAGATAGAAAAACAACAAGTTCAAATCCAAGATTCTTCCCTGATGCTAGTCGGTCAAAATATCAAGTATTGAAGTCGAAGAACAAGAATGTACTACCAGGTAGAATGGTTTCGGCCGAAGTACTTTACTCCTTCCTTAATTTCAAATTATGTTCAATGTATATGCATAGCATAACTTGTTAAATGTTGATGAGGACATGTATTATGACTTGATACATGAACTTTATGCAAGCCTCACTTGGAGTGTGAATGACAAAGTAGATGATGTGACTTGGGTAAGTAAAGAGTAGACGATGTGACTTGGGTAAGTAGAGTGAAGCATAGGGAGATGATCTTAGACGTGGATAGAGTTAATATCATTTTGATAATCCAAAGTAATTAGGTTTCTCTATAGACTTAATTAAATTAATCAAGAATAAAATTATAAAATAATCTCGATTAAATAAATTAATTTTTTAATTCTACACACATCATTGTTTCATCTATCAGTTTTTATTTGTTATGAAACCTCTATCTGATAAATGCTCGCTTAATATGTTGTATTAACACCCTCGTATATGGACAAGATTTTTGAAACTACACTAATGTTGTAACTAGAATGTAATCTTACATCTTCTTGAAATACTTTGATGATTTGATCATTATAAAGAATTCATCTGCTTATAAAGGGATCTTAAGGATCATTAATAACTTGCGCTTTCAAATTAAACAAATCTCTTATAACTCATCACTAAACAACCATTCAGGATGCAACTCACGACTGTGACAGACATCCAAAAGTGCCTCCAACATTTATATTGTACAATGACTACATTTGACGAAGCAACGATACCATTTTAAAAGTTCGAGACTAATAATCAAAGATAACATTGGACACATTCTTCAAACTCAGTCTTGAGGCCTAACATGAAAATACATAATGGATAGTCCAAAATCCTCTATTTTCCCTCTTCAAACCAATTCAAGCCTCCATTCTTCTTCAGACTCAATAAAACCCTTTATCTAAAATCTCTCCTTTACCTCTGTAATATCCAATCAAGATGATATCTCATCTCTACTGCTCATAGTGCCTCTCATTTACAATCCTAAACTTATCCACTCTCTCATATTCTAGTTTCTTTCAACACCAAAAATGTGAAAGACAAAGGGTTCTATCTCTTTATCAAAAGATGCTATTAGTTGAAAATGAAAGTTCAGAAACTTTAAAAGTTGTACCAAATAACAAAGATTCAAATTTGAGAATAGAGGAATCATTCTTGGAAGAATGGCAGACTCAAAAGCACTCAAGCATTCCCTAATCTAAATATGTTGTTCATCGATAACAGTTGGGGATGGACTACTCGTGGTAAATGAGGAGACATATACTGACCTAGTCCATGAATTCTCTGCAAACTTTACAAAATTAGTGGACACTGAATTATTGGATTTTGATAAGATTAATTCCATCTTCAATACTCCTACTAATGGAAGAATGTATTACAAGAGAAATAAGGAGTGTTCTCTTGCTCAGTATAAAGCTAAAGAATTTTGATTAGTATTTGCGAATTGAAGCAGTTTCAACAAAGCTAATAGAAAGAGACCAAGTTTTTCAATGTTGAGAACAAAGTCTTCCACGGGATTATTAGAACAACTCTTTTGCCAAATGAGGGTCACAGAACTTCAGTGACTTTCATGCACATGTATTTAATGTACATATTGCATAAGAGGCAACTAGCAACCTTGCTTGCCTGATGATTAACCATATGTACTAGACCAAAAATGCTAGAAATACGAACCTACCCTATGATACCGTTCTTACAAAATCTTCAAGAATTTTGATATTAACTTGCCAAAAGGCATTAGACAAATTGATGAGGCTAATAAGGAAGCCCTGAAGAAGACGAAACTCGAGAAAATACATAGAAACTAGTATCAAGCAAGAGAAGCTCCTCAACTGGAAGAAACTGATCATAAAGGCAAGGAAACAGATAACTCAGCAGAACAAGAAGAAGGGGAGTTGGTTGAATATATTGAAGGGCAAGGTTTTTCTAAACAGATCCTGGCCCTAGAATTCATCACAAATGAGGAGGTTTTGAACATTGCTGATCATTCTCAGCCAGCAAATATGAATCTAAAAAAGCTAAGGCTGTCAATTTTGAACAAACTACTTCTGAACAGTTGCAGTGTGAAAGAATTGAAAAAGAGGAACAAGTTCCTTCTCAATAGTATCAATACCTAGAATTTTACCCAAAACAAGAAGATGAAAGAATGCCTTATACAATTGGAAAATGTTCAGGTATGATAGTATCAAAGGAGATATTGATGAAGACATAATTTCTAAGACATAAGAAATTGAATATGAACATGAAGGTGATCAAAAAGTCCATAAAAACGATGTATCACCTCTAAATGAAGAAGGGGCAAGCAGGCCATTCAAGAAGAACCTTCTATGGTTGATGAAATAGAGAATCTGTAAAATCAAGTTTTGAATGAACTCATGTTACTAGGAAAGAAGTGTGGGATTCAAACAACAAAATTGAAAGAAGATTAGCAAGTTGGAAAAACAAATTAATTCTATTAAAGGAGGATTTAAGACTAGGAACACTGGACTAGATAAGAAGAATCAGTCTAAGATTGAGAAACTCAAGACTGAGCTRATTGAAGGAAGAGAGGACATTGCTCAACTAGTTTCTAGTATTGAAGATAATTTACTGAAGAAACTGCAAGAAATTCATAATGTCATTGCCATAAAAAAATTCTTGGAAGAAAATCAAACTGAGGTAAGAAATGCAGTCCCAGTCAAATTAAAAAAGAGGATAATCTTCCAAGAAAATAGATCAGGTAGAAAGTTTCAAGAGGAAATAAGCTGAAAAGAAATTGTAATAGCATAAGGAAACAGAGAAACTGTGATATCAAGGAATGAGGAAGTCACATCAGTATCTAAAAGTTGCTACACGTACCAAAAACATCTTCAAGAAAAGCTATTAGTCTAAGACCTACAGAGCCACCATAAGTGTCATTGAAAGGCTAGAAGCACAAACAGAGAAGATAGAGATGCAATGAGATACCAAAACTACAACAGAAAAGGAAAGACCTTGTTCAAGATGTGCCTAAGCAGTCTCCAAAAAGAGTGACCAAATTTTCATTCAAAGGGAAGAAAGCACAACAAAGATATGAAAATATCAAGAAGATTCTAAGACCTTTGAGCATTGTTAATGAGGAAGCAAATGCTAAGAGATCCAATTACTAAGAAGAAAAGAAAAATATCTTAGAGAACGGTGCAAAAAGTGAAATTTGTTGCACCAGTAATTGATTATAATCAGAGATTCAAAGAAGTGTTTCRAGAAACMACTACTATGATAACAATGGATGAATATCATCAAGAATTGGAGAATGCAAAGAAGAAAATATGATAAGAGGTAATGAAGAGCAACAGGAGTGAATAGATGTTTCAGTGATTTGTAAAGTGATTACATGCTCTATAAATATACAAGGCTATTCAGACTATTACATCAATCAAGGATCAATCCCTATAATCAAGCTAGGACTAGCTCCAAAAGGATTCTCTAATTATAGATTATAAATGTAAAAGGTATATATACAAAGAATTGAATATAAAAACATTTACTTTCCTAAATGTTAATAGAATATTTACTTTCCAGTCCTCCCTCTCCAGTTGTARAGTGGATGTCTTGTTCTCCTAACTTGCATAACCATAGGAACAAAAACCTCTTTTCCCAAAAGCTTCATCAAAACATCCTCCAGCTTATTTGTTAATTTTACAAACTTTGTTTCTACATAACTATCTTCAATTTGATCCCCTCTATAGTGACAATCCATTTCAATGTGTCTTATACGTTCATGAAATACTGGATTCGCTGCAATATGTAATGTTGCTATGTTGTCACAATATAACGTTGCAAAGTCTTGATGTAGGATTCCCGAATCTTTAAGCAAATACTGAAGCCAAGTCAAATCACAACATCTTCCCGTCATGGCACGATATTCTGCTCTAGCTAAAGAGAGAGAGATACTTTTTCTAACGCTTCGACTTCCATAAAATCAATGAAGGTCCAAGAAAAACATAATAGCCTATGGTAGATCTCCTAGTCATTGGGCAATCAGCCCAATCTGAGTCACAATAAGTTCTATGTCTAAGATCACTCTTTGAAGAGAAGAATAAGCCATGACCAGGTGCACCTTTTAAGTAATGGACAACCAGAAGAGCAGTCCCCATATACAACTTCCTAGATTGGTGCATGAACCTGCTGGGGACATGGACAGAATATGTAGGGTCTGGTCATATGATAGTAAGGTATATCAACCTCCCAACCAATTTCCTATAACGGCTGGGGTCTTTGAGCAAACTGTTAGCAGTGTCAAGAGGGGTTGCGCCCAATAACCTTGCATCATTGATAATCTCTAGGGCATATTTATGTTGGGAAGCAAAGATTCCATTTCTAGATGTAGAAATTTCAATGCCCAAAAAGTATTTTAATTCACAAGATCTTTAAGACAGAAATGATTATGAAGAAATTCCTTGATTGCAGCAATATTAATCAGATCATTTCTAGTAATCGGGATATCATCAACATAAATTAGAAGAGCAGTGAGAGAATTGCCTTGTCTCCAAGTGAACAAAGAATAATCAGCTTTGGATTGTACATACCCAGCTGACTAATTAGCCTCTAAGAATTTTTAGGAACCATTGGCGTGAAGCTTATTTCAAACCATAAAGAGATTTATGAAGCTGAAAAAATAGATGTTTGTTCCTCTATCTTCAAAGCTCCGGGGGTGGAGACATGTAAGTTTCCTCATGAGGGTCACCATGGATGAAGGCATTGTTGACATCTAATTGGTGAAGAGACCAACCTTGAGCAGGAGCTAAAGCAAGTAAGCAATGAACTGAAACAATCTTYGCAATAGGAGAGAAAGTAACCTGATAATCTACACCCTCCAATTGTGTGAAACTCTTGGCCGCTAATTGCACTTTGTACCTTTCAATTGAACCATCAGACTTGTGTTTGATTTTGTAGACCCATTGATACCCAATTGGTTTCTTTCCAAATGCAAGAGGTGTGAGGATCCAGGTACCATTGGCTTTAAGTGCCCCTAATTCTGATGGCATTGCCACTTGCCATTCAGGATGAGTGGCTGCCTCTGAGTAACTATTCGATTCAGTGACTTGACTAATCTAAGCAACAAAAGAGTGATATCCAGACTTATATCGATGATATGAAATATAATTGGCCAAGGGATATCGTGCACTTTTAGTAGGACCTGGACTCAAGGAATTTGATTGGTCAGAGTAAGCATGTGTGACGTGAGAATAGATATAATCTTGAAACTTTATTGGTGGATGATGGGAGCGACTGGAGCTATGAAGAGGCTCGAGTGAGAGTGTTGGTGATTGACTAGGAAGGACTATATTTGGTGATGCTGATTGGGAAATAGTAGATTCAATAGGCAAGAGCTAGTCAATAGATAGAGAGGACACTGGGACTTCCAGTGGAGGAACATTTTTGGGACAACAAGCATAGTTTTGAGTGGAGCAAAAGTGGGGATTAGACTAGTGATGATTGTCCTATTATTAACTGGAGATGAATCGGGAATTATGGGAGAAGGAGATATAAGTGTGACGGAAGGGACTGGAGGAATAATGATGAATTTATTGCAACTTGGATGAGAATGAGCATCTACAATGTCGCGATTTGGATGATGAGAGGTAAAGTAGTCATCAGAAGACGCACTTGTCTCAAAAAACGGATAAGCTATAGGACTGTTAGGTTAGGCTTGACCAAAATGGGAATTTGGAGTTGTATTATATGGAAAAATATGTTCATGAAATTTCACATATTGACTAGTGAAAACCTTATGGGTTGATAGATCATAGAGCTTCTAAGCTTTTTGTCCTACGAGATATATGATAAAAATACATTTGCAAGCATGATAATTACCAAGTTTATTGGAAGGGTGAATATTAGTAGTGTAGGCTAAACAACCAAAAAGGCAAAGATGTGCAGATGATGGAGATTTAAAAAATAGGTGCTAAAAAGGAGTTCTGAAAGAGAGAATGGATGTAGGCAACTATTTATAATATGCATAGTGGTGAGAACACACTCTTCCCAAAATTTTGGATGATAGATAGCTTGAAATTTTAAGGCTCAAACTACTTGTAAGATATTATTGTGTTTCTTTTCCATGATCCCATTTTGTTAAGGCATGTAAACACAAGAATGTTGAAGAATTACTCCGTTTTCACTGAAAAATTTTGTAATGAAATGAATTCTCCACCATTATCTGAATGAACACTTTTTATGCAACACAAAAATTGGGTAGAGACAAAGGAAAATAAATTTTTCAATAAGGATTATATCTCATGTTTGTGACGTATCAAGAAAATTCAGGTGAATCGTGAGAAATCATCGACAATTGTAAGGAAATAATGAGCATAGGAAAGAGATGAGTGCTTATAAGGATCCCAAATATCACACTAATTAAGATCAAAAGGTTTGATAGATGAAATAAAGCTGACACCAAAAGGTAGATGAGTTTGTTTAGCAAAAGGACAAATAGGACAAGCATCAACAAGCTAAACTGAAAGAGTTATTAGCAATGAATTTTAAAGGGGAATGAGAAACATGACCTAMATGGTTGTGTCAGAGATCAGTAGATGAGATTGTGAGATAGCAGGTTGGTCGATTATTTGGTGATGAGTGGGAATTGGTCAGTGTCTTCTTCATCGCCAAAGCTGCCAAATAATATAGGCCATCATGTTGCTTACCTAAAGCAATCATCTTCCTCATCTCTAAATCCTGCAAAATACACCATTAAGGCTAAAAAGTAACTGAACAATTCAATCCCCTTGTCAGATGACTGACTGATAATAGATCAACATTGAACGTAGGCACACACCATACATCATGCAGGTAAAACACAGAATTTGGGGGCAGTGACCCCTTTGCAATAATATTAGCCTTCTCTCCGCCAGGCAATAATACAGGAGGTAATGAAAAATTTTTACTCTCATGTGAAAAAGATTTAGGAGATAAAGAGATATGATCCGTTGCCCTGTTGTCAATGATCCAATTGCAGGAAGCGATCTTCGATAAACCTGTTTTTGCAAGATTTCCCATGATGAGGTAATTGAATAATTGTTATACTAGATATAGAACACAATAACAAGGGAAGGCAACTTGTTATATGGGATGTAGAGCACAACGGCTATCAAAAAYGCCACATGTGAGGCTGAGATGCTACAAGAGATTAGAGTGCAGTGATAAGTCAGGAATCTAACCTTGCTCTGATACCATGTGAAGAAGAAAATATGAAAATAGGTAATAAGGAGCAAGAGGACTGAATAGACGTATTGTATTGAGTGATTTGTAAGGTGATTACATAATCTATAAATATACAAGGTTATTATGATTATTACATCAATCAAGGATCAATTCCCTACAATCAAGCTAGGACTAGCTACAAATCAAGATTCTCTAAGCACAGCTTATAAATGTAAAAGGTAGATATATACAAAGAATTGAATATCAAATATTTACTTTCCTAAATATTAATATAGAATATTTACTTTCCAATAGAGAAGGTAGAGATACCTGAACTTACTGAATAACAGAGAACAAGAGTTGATGAGAGTATACCAAAACTTGAAAAGCAAGAAGGTGGTCACTTGCTCAGTGAACGAGATCACTTGCTCATATGAAAAGGAACAGAGTCATGAAACAAGGAAGGAGCAAACTTGACAAGAAAATGCCTATATGCAGCATATGGATTTAATTTATTAGAAACTGTATTTGTGTTTTTTGGCTCGTATATTCTTGCTTACCTATTATATGTTATAATTGTATTTATTGGTTTGAAGAACATGTTTGCAAGATATGTACAAAAGTGATATATGTTTCTCTTTTAGTAAATACACTTATACCATTGGAAGATTTTCACATAGAAAAGTGTGCATTCCTCAAATTATTTATTTATCAATCCTTTGTGAACATGTTGCTTAGAAAGACTCATTACTTAAGTTGCCTATATGCTCTTACATGCTCTTATCAACCTGAAATTTTCATGCTTATGTGATATAAACTATTTCTAAACACTTCCCAAAAATGCAAGGTTAGCACTAATATAACTATCCCATATGTCTTACCCAGTATCTTCATAATCATAATGATTTGAATGTTGTATTATTTTCTTATTATGTCACATGAGTGAAAAATATGCTTTGGAAGATGATCATATCTTTACCATTCACTCTATGGAAAGTGTTGGTCCTTACAAACACACTTGTGTACTGACTCTGTTGGATGATGCTGTAGCAGTTTGGAAAATATATCCTTATACTTGTGTCCTAAGCTGTAAAGGTATGCTGCTCAGATCTCCTATTTTCTACGTATTGTGATAAACTCCTCGGGTATAATGCTTACTTATCAATTTTTTGAAGTATCACAATAATTGAAAAGTGCTTATTTTTATTGCTCATGTTCTCTTGAAGTATACTGCCTTTAATGCTGAGAATAATTTATGTATATATCTTTGACGAATTCCCCTATTTGGCCTTTATTTGATTTTACTTATTTATCTGATGGCTTAGTTGACAAAATAAAGGGATGAACATTTGTGGGAGCTATACTGATCTTGTATAATGCCAAATGGGAAGAAGAAAGATTAAGGACATTTATCAGTCTGTGCTAGTAAGAACATTAATTTACTGTCCTTATCAGTCTGTGCTATGGTTAGTTATGAGAATCTGTCGTGACAGATATTTATATTTGTGGATATGGTAACTGACATGGTTATATTTCTGAGAATATTATCTAAGTTTATGTTACSTATAGTTTATGATTTATGCTCATGTTTATATGCTTCCATTGGCTTATATTAACTTACTATATGAGCATAGATATGTGCACAGAGTAACGGGGATATAGTTAAGTTTTGAAAATTGTGTTTTAGTTGTTATGGAGTATAAGATTATAAAGAATTTCAATTTGTTAAGATAATGTCTGCCTAGGATTTACTCATGTCACAGAAGAAACTCTATATGAAAATTTTCAAAACTCTAAGGAAGGAGGCATTTGGTGATAGGGCAAAAGGCTCTTTGAGCCTTATTTATGATATGTTTATATCTTTGATACACATTGGCTAGATTAATAATACTATGAATTGATATAATCTGAAATTTTGATTTAATATTCATCCTTGGTTGTTTCGAATATTTTAAATGAGATCATGAGTTAAGTCTATGTGTTATGTTTTTTGTAAAATAACCTATCTAAGGTTTTATGCTTTACTTGACATATTCTTAGACCTTTCATATATTAAGAGGGAGCTTTATTGCATATTCTTATCATTGATATGCCCTTACATTTGTTTCATACTCATATACAATGCAAAATATCTTATTATTTGTCATTATAAAATAGGAAGAAATTGTTCCCCCAAAAAGGTTTAAAGTTCTTTACATATGATTTTGATAATGACATGAGATGTATAGATTATCTAACTTGCATTGTTGTTATTATAGGATTATACTATCTTTCGAACAAAGTATAGCCTATGATATCCGTTGATCAATTACTTCAAACTTTAAGAATATCTCTATGAGAATGATAAAGAAGTTGATATTGTAAGATGAAGATCTGTATGTGCATTCAAAAGAATTTAGCATACAGACTCTTCTAGCTTTGTATAGGCTATAGGCTATACACTTTTTTTATTGTATACTGTGGTTTTAGTACTTAAGTCTTTTAGAGATACTAATTTACTTTGTTAAGATTCCATGTCTTGATGTTTGAAACTCAACATATTTTCCAAACTATTATCAAACATCTTTATAAAATGATCTCACACAATTGTGTTAGAAGTATTTGAAATGATAACTAAAAGTATTTACATTTTGTAGATTCACAATTTTGTCATTTTTCAAAGACTTTCTAAGTAGCTTGTATAGTTAGTCCGATTATCTTTCAGTAAGGTTTCAGATGTAACTTTTTGGTATTTCGGTCATTCGAAGCAGTCGAAAGATAAGTCCGAGGACTCAGTTCTCTTCTCATTTAAACTGTCCAAAGGCTTGTTCAATATCTGTCGGGAGAATCTTTGGATAGATATCATGGGATTTTGATCGTCCAAAAATCTACGTGTCCAAATCCACGACAAATAGATTTATGACCGTTATGATCAATTTATTACCGATGGATTTGTGACTATTTATTATGTGGTTTTCCACTTGTTCATTAGGACAAGTGATTTTGACAAAAAGCAAAAGATCAAAAATTTTCACGATATTCTTTGAGACAAACTTTGAAAAAATCTTTTCACGCTAAATCTTTGATTATCTTTGGTTGAGCATCGTTTATGCAAGATAGAATTTCTTTTCTCGTGAAATCAACARGTGAGTTTCAAATTTCAGAATTCCCATTGAGTTAGAGCGGATAGATCTCGAAATCTGTGTACTCTGTGTTACAAGATTATTAGCATATATAAAACCCTTATGAGAATTTTGAAATCCTAAGGTTGAGGTCTTAGATAATGGATGTATATTCAAGAAGGGGTCGAACAATAATAAATCATTTTTTTCTTGTATGCTCCTCCTCCTTTCTATCTCTGATATTGTTTAAATTATTGCAGGCAATATTTTTCATCTTTTTGGCTATTAAGTGTTTGAAATAATTTCCAAGAGATTTATAAACTTCACTTTGTGGCCATAGTTTACCAAAAAAGATTCAATTAATTCACCCCYCTCTCTTGTGTTCTTTTAAAAATTATTTTACAAAAGTAATCTGAAAAATACAACTTCTTGTTATCAATATGTTGAACATAAAATTATTAATTTTTAAAATAAAAATTTTCAAAGTACTTTTTTCGGTAGTTTAACAAAAGTAATAAGTCTAGAATGATAAGGCCTAAATGATTACAATTTTGGACTCTTTCATACACTATCACAAGCAGATGCCGATATTGTTACCGCACAATAAGAGAATTAGGCTCTATTTGGATTAAATCTGGGGAAAACAAATTTTTTCCTTCAGTTTCAAATGTCATTTTTTTTACACTTACAAGAAATTTTTTTGCCTTCAATCTTAAATGTCATTTGTTTTACACCTCAGGCCAAGAAATGTTACTGCAAACCAAAAAAATTTCCTCCAATCATCACTAAAAAGCAAAAATCTACAAGAACATTTTCCCTCCGTACAAAAATTTCATCAGTAACTTTTTAGATAATCGATTATTCAAAATTCAATTATCGATTATTCATAATTATTTAGCGTGATAAATCTCTTCTTCCAAATTGATTTTGTATGATTAATTAAATAAAATCATATTTTGTTTAAATTTGGATTATGTCRAACAGTAAAATTTTGTTAGGAAAAGATTCATTTTATATTTTCTAATCTAAGTAGTTTCTTTAACTCAAGAAATCTTTAACTTTAGAAACAATTTTGAAATTCAAATATTTTAATTTTCCCTAACTTAAAGAAAAAAATTTCCTCCTCTTGTCCCAAAGTGTAATCCAAATAGACTTAAACTCATCTTTATGGGAAGAAGCATGAATTGTACTTTGCAAAAGGCAGGTAGAACGGTAGCCTCTTTGAGTTTTCAAGAAATCCTTACTTTTGAAGAAGCAAGTTGGTGTATCGTTAAATAACAAAAAGAAAAAGATCTACTCTCAAGAATAAGTATAATGACAAATAGTATTGTCTCCTCGGAAAATCAATGAGTTTATTTTTCTTTTGAGGAAAATAAATGGGAAGGGATTTAAGTCCTAAACTATCAATTTAGACAAAACAGGAAATAACTTCAGGAATAGCAAAGGTAAAGACCAAATGTCAATGTAAGAAAGGTTCCAATTAAAGAGATTACATCCATTTGATTCAAGTAATTGGTCCTTGATATAATAATTATCTGACTAGCAGATAAATTGGTTCTAATTATTTCAAAACATTTCTAAATAATCAATCTCTCTTTATTGTGTCGATAATTAAAAGATATCACATTAATTACTTCCTAATGGAAAGATAACCCTATATAAAATCTTTAAATTTGGTGTTTCAAAAGCAGTAAATATTAGAGAGACTCAATTCATAGTTTAAAGAAAAAAAACTAAAGTAATTGGTTTATTGGAGTTAATTTCCTTATCTCGATGACATAAATTACACATCATAGAGGGTAACCATATCAAATTACCTCTAAATTAAACTCAATATATTACTAATTTTTCCGATTCAATTGTCTVCAAAATATCGAATTTAATCAAATAATGAATCAACTTACTCAACTAAATTGAATATCCATAAAAAGCTAAGCACAAAAGACAAATAAATACTTACAAAAAGTTGAGATCACTTAGATCTCACAATTGACTATGAAACAAAATTTCTTTAATTTTTTTAATCGAAAATAAAGAAGTTAGAAATAAAAATATGAAAGAGAAAAACAAATAATGGGAAACACGAGTCTTCTCAAAAGATGAATGATTCATGTGTTTCTTGCGTTGCCTTACATAAAAAATAATCATAAATAATCACAAGTGCTGTCAAAATATTAATTAYAAAGGTAGGAAATCAATTCATGACTTTGGATTTGCGTTCCATGTAAATGTAAACTGACCCTTCCGTCGTAGTTTAGACCATTTGCCACCATGATATTCAATTCAAACACTCTAAAATCCGTCCAACATATRCTRCCTGYTCCTTATCTCAAACTTAAAATCTYATTACTACCTGTTCCTTTTATATCTCTTTGATTCAATTACAAAATAACCTTTTTCTAACCCTCGTTATCTTTTTCAAATATTAAAAATAATAAAACAGAAGAGATAATGAAACTGGAGTTGCAGAAGCAGTGCTTCCCCTTTTGCAACCCCATTCCCAAMCCAACATCATCTTCATCATTTTCACCACTCCTCCCACCGCCGCGTCTACTCCTCTTCGCCATCCTCCCTAAGCATAATACAATAGAAGGAAGAGGGCATTAATAAGTAAGGTGGGTGAATTTAGTACCTTATTCGGTGTAAGTGTTTGCGCTAATATYTRTAGAGCAAATTATGARGATAACTATCTTAAGATTCAATGTGGATGGGAGAATTGAGATCAACTGTCTCTCAAATTGAGTAAAATCCTTCTCGTGTAAAATATGTTTTCCTATGTATGAACTTCAAGTGTAGTAAGAATACTTTATACCTTTAAGTAGTATATCCACTTCAATAAAGTCTAATCTATACTAATTTTTTTTTCTCGAATATGATTTTTTAAAGTATTGATCAAATATAAATTGACAGTAATTTAGTTTGAATGTATATATTGATCAAAATTTACCTCGATTTATGTAATTGACTATGTATAAATTACCCAAAAAAAACTTGAATTAAAGTTTAAAATTACATATCATCGTACTTTTTTTGTTCCAAGCTGGGCATCTGATAAAGATTCCAGATTAAGAGACATAGTAGTAATCGCCCCTTAAGAGAAAATCAAAATCACCGGTATTTCTTCCTTTGCAACTTAAGTATGTGTAGAAACAAAACTATGGAATGACAATTGTTAACGAATTGAAGAAGAGAAGAAGTTGGTCAAGAATTGAATGTTATATATATTGTTAGCACGAGTCATGTAATAACTGCAAGAGGTGTCTAGAACATTAGGTGGTAAGGGGACAAAGATAGTGTTGGCTAGATAGCTGTTCATACACTGATCAGGGATCTATAGATTCTCGAGAATTGAGGAGCAGGGTCCCGACCACCTGGAGTGTTCATTCAGTTTTGATCTGAAATTTTGATTTTAATTCGATTTCATAATTTTATTTTTAAAATTGAACCGAACAAAATTCTAATAAAATCGACGAAATGGAAAAAACGTAGATTCTATTCAAATTTTCAATTTGCAGCAAAGGAGTCCTGAGAGTTGGAGAACAGTTAGAAGGGAACAACAAAYAACAATCACCCTTTACATAATCCCATTTACCAACTAGAACCAGCACTAGATGAAGAATGGCAAACCCAATTTACCAGAAAGTTCCTGTCTTTTCCTACAATGGCAAACCAATTTTTAAATACACCAACATTWTTTTACTTCGTTGAAAAGAGAGGAATGAGTTGCTGGGGAGACTGAAGAGAAGAACGAGTCGTAGGCGACGGTCCTGCACCGTGAAGAGAAGATAAGAAATAGTTCGAAAAAGATACTGAGAGTGTGGTTAGTGGTTAGTGGTTAGTGGTTACCTCGACAACTTTATATAAGGTAAGAAATCGTAAAATGAATTGAGAAAGTGAGAAAGCGGGAAGGTGGGGTGTCGGCGGGTGGTCGGTCGT
>MEJB01000366.1:81883-94755 GCA_001752375.1 Rhazya stricta
ATGAAATTTTTGAATAAAGAGTAAAGTTATCATCGATGTCAATTAACATCGCAAACTATAAGAGATTTTTTTTGCAAATTAACCATTTCTTAGACATTTTTCTTTTTTTTTTTTTCCGATAGAACTGCTCCGCTTACCACCTCCCTTGGGTTGAATTAGATTGGATTTTCCCTTTTTTGCGAGCCACCTAGGCAGCATTTTTTAACCACCAAAAATTTCGTGAGAAATTCTAACTTTTGTTAAATGTGATACGATTAATTTATTTTGTAATACTTTTTTTTCTAATTTTTTTTAAGAATGTCTTAGCTATGTTAATGATTTTATATTTCTAAATTTTTCTGTTATTTCTCTTTAAAATATCAATTAGATTTATCGATTATTTTTATTTACTTACATATCTTATTAGTTATTACATATTGATTGAGAATAAAAAATTAATTTTAAAAGTTAATATGCAAAAAATAATAAATTTTTTGAGTTTCCTCGCAGCTTTTCAAGTAAAACCCAGCCTTTTCATACGCTAAAAAATGCCAGCAAGCCACTGCAGCTCCACAGGGGCGCACCAGCTTGATTCCATGGCATAATGTACTAGTGCCATGTATCTGCAGCTGGCCTATGTAGGGCTGTCGTGTGGTGCACTTGGCCACTACGTGGGACGTGGCACATATTTTTCTTTTTTCTTTGTGTTTATTTAATTGTAAAAAAAACTTCACGTTATATTACACTATATGAAAATGAATCAAAATATATACCAATTCAATTTTTAATTATTTTTTATGTAAGATAGAATAATCTTATGTCCTAATAAATATTATAAACTACATATTTGAACCTCAAATTTTCAATCATTCGATTGTCATTTTAAGCAATTGAATACACTATTATGATATTGTCAATTTCCTAACTCACAACCTACCTCTCAATCTTTTTTGCATCACTAGATATCATTTTTTTAGGTTAAAGAGAAGTATATTCTTTATTTCTGCCCTACCAACACTCTTCACAGCAAGATCTGACAGATCCACTCATGTGTCTTGCGTATGCCTTTTATTTAAAGGGCATAAATATTTTTTAAAGTCATTTTTATTATCTCAAGGCCATTTATATRACGTTTTGATTAAAATTGGACAAAATTGAGGGAATAAATTTGGAATGACAAAATTAATATAAAAGACATTTATACCCTTTAAGTATAAGCCATATGAGCGTATCTTTTGAATTTCAACATGAGTGATGGTGAGACAAAAATAAAGATTGTAATTAGATGGGGAATATAAATAAATAAAAAAATAAAAAAAGAAGAAGATTAGCTATGATTACAATACTTGTAGTTATATGTCAAAACAGGTCTAACGGGCTCAAGAGGGCTCGAGTTAGGAAATCCTCAACCCAAGGCAGGTTGTGGGTTAGACGGGCCAACACATCAAAAATTTTAAAAAATAATAATAACAATTAAAAATTAAAAAATCTTTAAAAATTCTTAAACATCAAAACATTTAAATAATAAACACAATCTAACTAATCATACTCCATTTAAATAATTATATTTAAGATATCACCAAATCATAGTCTATATATCATTCATTACATGTAAATAAATTATTCAATAAAAATAATATAATGTTGTTTAAAATTTATCAATAATTAATACATCATTAATATTAAACTTATAYAACAAATAAAATAACATATTATATATATGATTTGTCTAAGATATCTTCGGCTGCAACCCTTGAAGCCACCGCTGCTGTAGACTTCTGTTTGGCCAACAAAGAGAAGGAAAACAAAGCTTCAAAGAAAGAAAAATAGGCGACGCGTTTATGCTTCGTTCAGTTGGCCCACAAAGGAAGACATGGGTCGACGAGAAAACCACAAAAAAAAAAAAAGAACAAAAAGAAGGCAAACAAGAAAATACAGGTTGAGCTGACAAGTTGAGCCACACCTCCAATCGACTTGCAAAAAAGATGAGACCAATAAAAAAAAAGAAAAGAAGCACAAACAACAAGCCAGATCTGGACTACTGGTCTGAGCCGTGCGTCCAGCTGGTCCACAAGGAGAGAGCATGGGCTTAAAAAAAAGGCAAACAAGAAAAAGTAAACAAGGCCCACAATAGAGAAAAAAACAGGACAAAAAAGAGCAAAGAAAGGGCTAAAGAAGAAGAAAAAAAGGAAAATGGGCAAATTAAAAAAAAGCAGCAAATAAAAAAAAAAAAAAAGCAAACAAGGAGAAAGCTGCAAGAGTATAAAATAACGAGAGAGAAAAAAAAGGAGAAAAGGGCAAGCCCAAAAAAAAAAAAATCGGTATTCAATTCTTGCAAGGGAGAAAAGAGATGTTCATAAAAGATTTCAAAGATATGTTGGATATCTCTTGTTAGAATGCTCCTCGAAATTTCATGCTATATAAACATAGAAGAATTAGTTATGCAATAATAAGGTAACTTACCAAGAAGAGAACACATATAATAAAACATTACCAAGCTATCAAAATTGGCGATACAATGAGGAATAAAACAGAAAACATTTATATAAATTATATGTATATATAGACAAAAAGAGAAGAGAGATGTGTTAGCATTAGAAAGATAAGTTTTATCACAACTCCAATATGTAAAATATATATAGATTAGAGTTTAAATTATCTGAAATTAGAATGTGTATATTTAACTAATTAGATAGAGTTTTTTTTTTTTAAAAAAAAGAAAGTTCTAGCCATGGACAAAGGAAGACGAATGGGAAGAATGAGTCCAACAAATTCAAGGGAAATGAAGCCCGACAAATTGAAGAAAAAAGGCCAACATTTGAATAATGAAGGAGGTCCAAATATCTTAAAGATGGCCGAAGGTAATACAAAGGGAAATAATCCAAGTTTTTGGATATCTGAAATTGACCCAAATGACGTAAATCAGTTTGAAACTTATCCACGTCAGACCTATCTTTGAGTTGTACCCACGAACAAGTTCCAGAGGGTAATTTGTANTGGGAAGAATGAGTCCAACAAATTCAAGGGAAATGAAGCCCGACAAATTGAAGACAAAAGGCCAACATTTGAATAATGAAGGAGGTCCAAATATCTTAAAGATGGCCGAAGGTGATTACAAAGGGAAATAATCCAAGTTTTTGGATATCTGATATTGACTCAAATGACGTAAATCAGTTTGAAACTTATCCATGTCAGACCTATCTTTGAGTTGTACCCACGAACAAGTTCCAGAGGGTAATTTGTAAATATGAAATTTTTTATTAATTTAAATTTTCATAACTTATTTAAATAATTAAGAGTAATTTTAAATATTTTTATTACAATTGAGGAGTATTTGATATCTTGACCAATGAAGGTTGACATGTATCAACAAAGTTCGACCAATAAAAATCTAGGATGCATCTCGGCAAATCGCTTCTAAATAAGACTTCGAGCAATCAAATCTATTCGCGTTGCTTATAAATAGCATAAAGCATAAGAGTAAGGGGTCCATAAATCCATATTAAAGTCCAAAAATTTATATTAAGAGAAGCTTAGAAGAAAGAACACCAATTTCTCTCCAAATTTTGAGATCAAGTTGTGAAGCTCTCGAAAAAATTCAAAGATAAGAATCAACGGATTGAGTTCTTGCCACAAGAACATATCAGAGATTAATTCTTTGTTGGGCATTTCTTTTATTTTTTTATTATATTTTGCAAATCAAAGATTCGTGAAAATAATGAATATAACTTTAAACATTGTGAGAATATATATTTTAAACTTTCACTTGGTATATCCTTACATACTATTAACCCTTATATCAAGTGAAAGTTTTTTTTTTAAAAAATAAATTAGACTGGCTGACTCACGCCCAACCCACTCATTTTTCATGGTAGGCTATGTTGGTTTGGGGTGCCTAACCCATTTTAACAACTCTAGATCTACTCATGTATATTACGTGTACCTTTTATTTAAATAGTACAAATTTTTTTTAAAGTTAATTTATCATCTCAAAGCTATTTAAAAGACGTTTTGATTAAAGTTGATTAAATTGGGAGAAATTAGAGGAAATGGCTTTGGAATGACAAAATTAATCTTAAAAGACATTGTTACTCTTCAAGTATAAGACATGTGAGCCAATCCTCTGGATTTCACCGTGAAGAGTAATGACGAGTAGAATAAATATTCTTAATTAGATGATGGATATAAATAGGTTTTAATCAAAATTAGGGATATTTAGACGCGTAATTAGATGAATGATATAAGTAAGTAAAAAAAAAAAAAAGTTTATGTTTGATTACAAATACTCGTAAATTAGATGAGGAATTTAAATAAGTAAAAAAAATTTATAAATGATTATAAATATTYGTAAATTAGAGGAGGCATATAAAGAAGTTAAAAAAATTATGTATGATTACAAATATTCGTAAATTAGATGAAGAATATAAATAAGTAAAAGAAAAAATTGAGAATATTTATAAAGAATCATAGAGAGTTAACTAATTTTTTTCAAGAAGGATAAGTTCAGCTGTCCTTTTTAGCAGTTTGTGAAAGTAAGGGAAAGATATTACGAAGATTGAAAATTAATACCATCCATATTTCCCTCGTGGAAATATATCAATTTGGGACTGAAAATATTATTTGTAAAGGTATGAAATCAATTCTTTACCATAAATGAATGACTTTGGATTTGCACTCCACGTAAAATGTAAATTGCCATTTTGGTGAATGAGATTCAGAGAATTTGATAACATGGTATGCGATTTGACAAAATCTTTGATGTCTCCGCTCTATAAAAGCAGACAAGGCGAGGAGAAGTTGTACACCAACATGAAGTTCTACAGCGGTCATAAGGTTGGAGCAGCAATTCTGCTTCTATTGTGTCTGATGCCAGGCCATTATGGCGTTGTTCTTGATTCTCCATTGAATAGGCGCTTCAACATGGAGGTTTATGAGGTGAAGAGACTTGTTTCAAAGGGGTCTGATTCGATCACATCCCGAGATACTTCGTTTTCTCCTAAACTAAATACATTTGATGTGAAGAGACTTGTTCCAATGGGGCCGGACCCGATCAAGTCTCCACCTACCCCGGTTCATCCTAAACTAGACACGTTTGAGGTGAAGAGACTTGTTCCAAAGGGGCCGGATCCGATCAAGTCCCCAGATACTTCATTTCTTCCTAAACAAGATAGAGTTGAAGTCAAGCGACTTGCTCATATGGGGTCAAATTCGTACGAGTCTTCAGATCCTCTAACTCCTAAGCAAGAGGTTAAAAGACTGGTTCCAACGGGACCAAATTCGTACGAATCTCCGGATCCTCTAACTCCTCCTAAGCAAGAGATTAAGAGGCTGGTTCCAACGGGACCAAATCCGTACRAATCTCCGGATCCTCTAACTCCTCCTAAACAAGAGGTCAAGAGATTGGTTCCAACAGGACCAAATTCGTATAAATCTCCGGATGCTCTGTCACCTCCTGAATTAGATATAATTGAAATTTGAAGTTAGAGGATCTCTATATCCTCTCTCCTCTTGAGTAGAAATAAGATGATATATACTTGTTTATAATCCGTCCACATTCACAGATGTTTAAACCATTACAAAGTTGCGGTATTAAATATACGTATTGTTTTCCTTGATTCATTCGAATTCGATTTTCTAGCAGTTGAAATAATTTTGTTAGAACAAGCTGAAACGTTTTGCTTACGTAGTTTAGGCATTAAATAACTACAATTTGTAATGAATTAAACTATCAGCTCTACTAGTTGGAGTGGGAAGCAAAACGTGCCCATTATACAGCCTAAAATTGTTTGAAAAGATAATCGAACGAATAGGATCTGATGAGATGTACAGGGAGATTAAAAGTCATTGCAGATATAAATGTAAATTGTATCAAAGTTCTGTAGTTAAAATGAGCTGGGAATATATGTAATGGATTGGGGATATTTTTCTTTTATCGAATAAGAAAAGAATAGAGTATACATTCAAAGAACTAACAACAAAAGCCATTCTCTAGGGCTTGTTCTGATCTGTATAAACCAAATGAGGAATCAAGCCATCCTTCATTCATTGCCTGTTCAACATAATGTTTGAATTGCTTCCGAGCATCGGGTACATCCAGAACCAAATCGTCAAGAGATTCTGCAACTCTCACGAAACCTTTCATCATCTGATTCATGGTTACGAGTCCAATGCTATAACACTCTTTTAGTAGTATCCATAACCTGTTATTTTTCTTCTCCATAATACTCACCAACGATTTCTTAACAACCTCATGGTGAAAAAATGGCATGCCCAATTCCTTTATGCACCGACAAGCTTCCCTTGTATCCCCTCCAGATTCAAATTCCTCCAAGAGCTTTCCTATTTTGTCCTTCACATCCTCAATGGCCCATCCATTTCTACAGCTTCCTCCACCACCCCAGCACCTTAATATCCTTTCCCCAAAAAGTCGAGCCTTGAGCAATGACTTTGCCATTTGAATAACTTTATGTCCTATTGAATCTGTACCTAAAAATTGGTGGCCAATCTCTTCCAAGTGTTGTGGTGCCAGAACTTCATCCACCTGAGCCCTGGCCAAAAACATTGCAAGATCTTCAACAACAACTGGATTGTCAAGAGCAGTGTCATCTGCAGATTCTATCAATATCATGAATCCATTAACCACATCTTCAGCTGGAAAACACAAGGACGATAACAAAACAGAAGCCATTTCTTTTTCTCTATTCTTCCGGTCCATGGCTAGAGTAATCAACCTCTTGACAAATAGCGCATTTAGTTCTGCTGAAGAGGAACTGTTTTCAGATTCTAGGCAATGACTGACTTCTAAAATATCACCAGTAAGAAAATACTCTTGAACTATTGATTGTGCTTTCAACTTAAATGCTTTGGCAGCTCCATCTTCTACTGCTTGCTTTCCAGGCTGCAAGGTCAGCGGCCTCAAAGATGAGGCACACAACCAACCATCTGATGCTGCTTCAGAAATCAAAGACTGCAAGATCCTATTTGCATTTGGGATGTCAAGTGCCAAGTCATCAATAATGTCAATAATTCGACTAAATCCCTTAGAAATTTGACTTGAATTAATAAGGCCTTCTTCAGCAGCTATTTTCATCAAGTCCAGAAGGCGTCTTTTAGCTTGCAGCTTCTCCATTGCCATTATAATAGTGCGTTTGACTATCTCATGGTGAAAAAAAGGTACCTTTAAATCCTTGATGCATCTGACAGCCTCTTTCTTGTCACCACTTGATATGTACTCGGTCAATAAATTATTAATCCTGCCTTTCACCTCTTCAGCTGTTTTGTTCTTGTTACCCGCCCAACGTCTCTCAATGATTTCTGCATGCAGGGGAGCTGATAAGTATCCCTTGTCAGCTCTTTTGATGACATCCAAGCCCTTTGAATCTCCTGGTAAGGAGTTCAATGCTTTCGTCAAGAATGCTGGAGGAAGTATATCATCGACTACTGCCCTAGCTATGAACAGTGCTAGAACATCAACTGCATCTGGGATATCTACAATCAAGTCATCGGCAGACATCAAGAGCTTAATGAAACCTTTGTGAACCTGTGGAGGATCAATAGTATCAGCATAAAGTGAGGATAACAGAACAGCAGCCATTTCTTTCTCTTTGTCATGCCTATCCATAGCCAGAGAGACAAGCTTTTTAATAAAGTAAAAGTCATAGCAGGGCTTTCCAAGTTCTCTTAATTCATTGGCAGTTGCTCTGATATCATCGGTAGAAAAGTACTCCTCAACTACCTCTGTGGCCTTCTTTTTGTACTCTTCAAATGGTGCATCTTTTCTTCTGGCATGTAGAGGCTCATTATCCTGAAATTATGAGTGTCATCATGCTAAGCACTAAGTGCTAGACGGACAGGCTTTTAATAACATCAAAACTGCATCTCTCTTTGTAACAATTTCTCAAAGCAATTGCCTTAACAGGCAGAGGAAGCCAAAGGGAAACAGGAAGTTACAGGATAAAGCAAAGCTATTAGATGATTACCTCACTACTACTATAGTTTGGATCATTTGGGTCAAGAGCATATTCATCATCTGTATCAAGTAGGCCCCCCCAAGTTCCTTTTCCTCCATAACCACCTGGATGTAATCAGAATTATGATGAGTGATCTGAAGAAAGTGGAAAAACAAGAGAAGATTCATGGATTAATAGCTCACAACACAAATAATGAAGCTCACAACACAAATAATGAAGAATACATTCAGCATGAAACAAAGAGCTAGTCCATTTTATCTCTAAATGCGTCGTTAAGCTTGTATATCTGTATGCACAACAATTCAGCAAGAATTCTGATTAGTTGAGATATTTATCCTAATAAATAAAACAAAAAGGAAAAAGAATGGACACAGTATATTGAGACTAGTAGTCATAYTAACTATTAAAGAAATTACACCAGGCATGCCTGAAACTGGCAAATCAAAGTCACATTATGGAGTTCCTACAGATAGCATGTGCCGTGTTCCACAGGAACACGCAAGCAAACAAACATGGCATACTATACCAAGACTTCCACTGGCCATTGGAGACCAAGTGGCAAGGCCATGAACAGCCCAGCATTCGACTTTTCCATTTTTTGAGTTATTCGAGTAGGAGGCCGGCTTCTAATTCTACACAGCAGAGAGCTAACGAATGGAACCTGAACTAGCAAAATAAACTTTCCATAACATATGAAGTAAATGTTGTAAAGGTTATCAAAAGAATGATTTTAAGTTAAAAATAGTCTGAATTTCCCAGAAAATTTTTTTTCACTAAAGAGAGATATTCGTGGTCAATGTTCATAATAAAAGCTTTCCAGATGTTAAGTATGGTGCTTGATTCTTGAAAAATCAAGAAATTATACCTTTTCCAGCATGAGGCCCCTGACTTGAATATTTTATAATGAGCAAGAAGGAAGATAAATCAGAAAAAGGTCATCCTTGCTCTGGAGTTCAAATTATGGAAAGTAAATGTCACCTTTCTTTGGCCGCCCATCTCTTCCAGAATGTGAATGYCTCAGATTTTTCAGTGGACTCCCCTTGCTTGTCCCTTGCCTGCTATAATGGTAATTCGGAGACCTAGGAGACCTTGGCGATCGAGGTGACTTTGGGGATCGRGGCGACTTTGGAGATGTAGAGATTCTCAAYGGGGAGACAGATAAAGGGTCTGCACTTTCTGAAGCAGATCGAAGTTGTTCCTGATGCTCATTTGACATGTATCCATCAGTAAAGTCCATCTGAATGAATTCTAACTGCAACTAGTTCCAAGATGTCTTGCAGCACACAACCAAAATGCTAATACAGATGCATTCAGTTTAAAATATGATTCTTGAGAAAAGCTGAAAATCCAAGGTCTTCTTGAGTAATTATTTACCAATCCCCTTTCGACCAAGTGACAGGGTCATAAATCACTGGTTTCAGTTCTTCAACCTTGGAGATTTGACAAAGAGAAATAAGAAAAGCAAGGGAAACAATTGAAGCACATGTACATTTAGTTCTAGAATAAAAAATTTGAGCATGGTCAGAAGAAATCTTGAAGATGCTTGATGTTTCTTAGCCCAATTAGTTAACAAGACGAGCAGAACTAGTGATTGGATATGCATAAAAAGTCTACAGCACAGAGCACGGGTCAATCTATTTTGTACGGACTGATACTGGATTATGCCAGAATCAGTAAAACAAACATTTCAGACATTCAACTTGATTTTTGTTGAACCAACTAAGCTTTGGTTGTTCAAGTAATTCCTTAGTTGAACCAACTAGTCTTTGAAAATTCCAAAATGCCATTTCCAGTGTCTTATCATCTCGTTAAACATAGGAAGAATGGGGAAAAACCAGTAAAACAAATTGCCAGAAGGTCAGTAATAATTGTTGTTCATCATCCTTTAAAAAAAAAAAAATCTAATTTGAAAGCACCTTCAAATCCGAGAGATCCAATACATCGATTTCTTGATGGGAGGAGTACGTAGCAAGAAATGTGAAATATATTTGATCACTAGAATAAACTTCCTCCATTAATACAATACATCGCTTACCCTCCAAAAGAAAATAAGAAAAGGACCCAGCACCCAATCCGCTCATAACGTAATCCAGTGAACGCATAGTCATAAAATATTGTTTCGTTTACATCCTTTGAGGCATATTTAGACACACGTACAGTATATGAATAACTGCATGTCATCCCTTCTTGCTTTTCCTTCTCAGAAGGAATAACATATAATTACAAAACTGCACTAAGTCCCACAGGAAACCATGTAATGAAATAAGTAATTAAAGGGAAAGATTCCATAAACTTGGCAAAATTAGAAACCTCTAAGATTCGATAAAACTTAATATGCGTTAAAAGCAAAAGCAAAAAATAGTTATGCTCACCATTCAAATGGGTTTGTAGAGGAGGAAGTGCAGGTTTCTGGTATCAGGATTCGAGTTATGGACAGTGTTTGATCCTGTTACGCTGTTTGTTTCCTTGTTGATTTCAGAAAATTAGGCACTTTCTACTTAGTTTAGCGTTGTAATGAGTGAAGAAGGGAGTTATTGAAATGATCGTTGGTTTCAGTTGGATGTTGAACGGAGATCACTATGGCCTCTTCATCGAACGAACAAGAGGACGTTGCTTGTGCCTTTTGAAACGTCAAGCCCGGAAATTCGGTGATCCAAAAAGTTATGGCAATGAAGTTCACCACCTAGCACCGATTGGCTACAATAATGGGAATTCCGCTGCAAAACTTCTAATCTATTAACGGCATGCAAGTTTTGACTCTGGCTGGCAAATGGCAATGCTTCGTTTTACGTTTCCTCTATGTATCGTGAATAAACAAAGGAACATGGATTAATCCTCCTTTGATCCCCCTAACTTGTATTCGAAATATAGAAAAATATCAAATCCTCTCTCATATGCTTAATATTTTWATATAAATGATAAATGAAGCTCACGAGTCTAATGCAATTCAAAGATGTAATCTTCGTATTTGTCAGTCCATCATCTTGTCATGTAATTTGTTTAATTTTTTTTGGTGCTTATATCATAGACAAAATTGATATGATAGTAGAGAATCGTAATTACATTATATATATATATATATATGAATCTCATTCAATAATTTTATCCGTCATGTGATAATTATTTTTTATTTCTCAAATATAGCTCTTATTCCTATAAGGAAGGACTAGAGGGGAGAAGAAGAGAATATAAGAAAGATTATTAAAATCCTTCAAATATATTATGCCTACTTTATTTTAAATTTTGATAATGTAAGCAAAATACCACACATTCATCTCGATATTCTCTTCCCAGCATTGTGCAACTTTTTCCCTTGTTTTAAATAAATATTAKTATCAAGATTTTTCCATGTCATTAGGATAGATATTATCTCAATAATTTTATTTTCAATATATAATTAAGCAATGTTATATTAACATGAATAGAATATAGGTTTATAGTGTGAAGTTTATTTAATGTACTAACTCATCAAGTGGAGATAACTTTTTAATTTGAAATTTATACCTAAGATTATACGATGTTGTCATAATGCTTACTCAATGTTTATAGTTTAGCATTAGACATGCTCTTAGAAATCAAATTAGTTTTTGTAGTACATAATGATTGACAATCAAACGAGATCTTATTTCATATTCACTCTTAATGAAACTATTTTAGATATATATAGTTGAATTAAGGTGTTTTACAAGTTATTTTGTACCCCCATATAAGGTGTGTTAAATGTTTTAAATATGTTAAAATAATACTCATTYAACATAAATGATTTTTGTAACAATGTAATAATTTATTTCACTTGAGAATTTACTTGTATAAAATACTTTTTTAAACACAAAAATTTAATTAATAAGAACTTGAAATGACTTATACATTGGTATGAGTTACAAATGATATCGACAGAGTGAAAGGAAAAAATAATGTATGAGATCATATTAAAAAATTTTATACTAATAATAGTACTTATAAAATCTAATTATATTTCATACTTTAAGTTGTCACCAATTCTGAAACCTCTACAAATTTCCATATGCATCAATCACTCCTTTTACCATATCCATATCTTAAATGTTAAAATTTTCACCTTTAGCAGAAATTATTCCAACCACTGCCCTTCCACCTACACCTGAAACAAGAAAATAAATGTATGTTTACATATAATTTGAAAAATGAAATAAAAATTATGTCTTCAACTCCAATTTAATTTTCACAATTGTCAATTTCAAAGCTTTAACTRCGAGAGGAAAAAAATTTAGCATATGAGAATGTTAAGGTTGTTCAAAATATTATTAATCTTCATTGAAAGTATAACTCTCTATATCATATCATATGTTCTTATTGTGAATTTATAGATTATTGATCACTTAAATTATTACCATTGTAGATATGAAAAATTTATTAAATTAAATTTTTATAATCTATTTAAATTATTAAAGGCTAATTTTAAATACATTAATTATTAAATTTCTGATATTAAACTGCGAAACTCTCGAAAGATTTTAAAGAGTCCAAATCCCGAGATCAAGCTACGAAGTCCCCAAAAAACTCCAAAGAGAAGAATCAACGAATTGAGTTTTTGCCACAAAAACATTTCAGAAATTGTAACACTTGTTTTATTAAGTTATAAGATTAATACAATTGTTTCACATTCCTCTTGTTTTCTTATTATTTTGCAGAAGAAAGATTTGTCTAAACAAATTTTGGCATGTCCACTGGGACCAGCTCTGTCATTCATCGATTCTCTTCAAATCAAATTCATCAATGGCCCCCAAGAATAACATCTCAAAGGCTACCCCTTCCATATCTTCAACAATTAGTGATGCCGCCAAATCAACCATGTTGACCACATATGTAGGACCTATGATGCAGAATAGGGCACCCTCGTCACCGATCTTCTCTCTTTCTCTCTCTCTCTCTCTCCCCTCCCTC
>MEJB01000366.1:95300-113602 GCA_001752375.1 Rhazya stricta
AAAAAGAGAGAGAATTTGTGATTATTTATTGTTGTTTTAAGAAACGATTAGGAAGTCATGAGATTATTTATACTTTTAGGTAGTTTGATTATTTTTTTTACTGAAATTTAAATTCCAAAATTAATGGTTAATGTCATCATAGTGGTAATACCGAGAATTTTTTTTTATGATTTTTTGTTTGATCATGTGAATTTGTATGCCAATTGGGGTTTTGGGTAAATTTTTATGTGGTCGTTTATTTCAAATAAGTTGAATTTTTATATTTGTCGACTTAAGGGTCCTTGGTTAATTAGGGCTCGACTAGTTGGGGCCTATTCGTTTCTCTCGGAAGTTAGACCGTTATCAAAGAAAGCCCACTGAATTTATTAAGGATTCGGGATTAATTCTGGAAATGGGAAAGGCGGAAAGATTTGGGTTAGGGCCCAGTTAACAAAAAAAAAAAAAAAACTATTTAAAGATGAAAGATTACTATTTCATCTTTTTCCCAAAGAAACCCTAAATCTAAACCTCTTAGCCATAGCCCACACCAACCGGCGCCTCCTTCCTTTGCCCCCTCACGATGGCCAGCCCTTCCTATCCTCTTTCTTTCTCTCTCTCTTCTTCTCTACCGATGCGAACGCCACTCCATCTCCTCCGTTCTGTGCAAGGTGACCGCGCCCGGCAACCCAGCCCCAAGCCACCCAGGGGGACCAGACGCCCCAAGCAACAGGTAGCCTAGAATGCCCAATTGACAGACCCGATACCCAGACCCCTGGCGCCAGGCGACCAGGCACCGTGTGGCCAATCCCTCGAGCCAGTAGCGCACCCGGCCAGCACTTGTGCAACCAAGGACAGTGTTCGCAATGGTCCGAAGCATATTTCCGTCCGAGCATGATTGGATGTCATTACATCGTAGACTCTCAATATCACACCTAAGGTTTCGAGATTCGAGGTAAATCCTTAGTTTCTTTATTTAAATTAACCAAATGGCCTAGTTGTATTATGTAATAATAATTAAGATATAGAATATCGAATACGTTTAATTGAAATTGAAGTTAGTATGATAAAGAAAAAAAGGAGGATATAATTCTAGAAATATGTTGGAATATAATTTAGGGTTGTATGATAAAATAATTTATATTGTGATTATGATTATTATWGTTATTTTAAGAACAAATTAGGAGTCATGAAATTAAATTGCACTATTAGTAGTTTGATTTTTATTGATATGAAAATTCATCTTGAGAAATTATTAGTTAAGGTCACCATAGGAAAAACGATGGAGATATTAATGATAAACACATATGTTAAATGAATGTGTTTGGTTAAACAAGTCTCAGATGAATATTCTTTGTATAATAATATTAGGATATTGTGGCACATTAACGTTGTGGGCAACCAAAGCACCCCGTTAGCRAAAGTAAACAAATTTACTAAGGACTACAAAGTAAATTCTTACATTCTCATTAACGTATATGTGTTATGGTTATAATTAAATTGCTCTTAGATAAATTGAATGTGTATTGAATCTGAGTTCTATATAAGTAAATTCTYACATTTCATTAACGCTTATGAATGAATGTATATGAATTCCTTTAGGTGGATTAATGTTTTGTATAAGAGATTCTATGCAAGTAAACCCTCATACCCGCCTATCTCTTTTGTTGTGTGTTATGTGGTGGCGGTATAAGATTATATTATGAAATGTGTTGATTGTGTGAAAAGTTTTTATGTGTTTCATATCTTATACCATTATTATGTTGAATGGCATGTTAATTACGGTTGTATGCATTTTATGTCATGRGCATGTAGTTAGTGTTTTACATCATTCTTGGCATGAGTCATTCATACATTTAAAAAATGAATGGTTTAGAAAATGAAATTTTGAAAGGGAATGTATTATATAAATTTTAACATGTTCAAGTAAATGTTAAAGTTTTTGAAAAAAAAGTGTAAACCTAGCCATGAAAGATGTGAGTGGGAAATAGAGCRKGGGGGACCGGCGCACCCAAACCTACCCTCTGGGAGGATAGGTAATGATTCATTTCTGGGAGGTGAAGAGATGAAAGGAAAAGTAAATGAATGTTAACCGCTTTGCAGTACTACCGGTAGGAATGTAATCGGGTTCCAAATAACAATGGCTCATTGTAGAGCTTAATGGCTAGGTGTTACACTCTAGTGAGCTCACGAATGTAAGGAAATGAAAGGTTTTTACAAAGTTCTTGCATTTTGAAATGAAAGATTTTATGGAAAAGTTATACAAGAAAATGATTTGAAAGTTTTCATTGAGAAAGTGAAATTTTTATAAATCATGACATATAGGGCATGTTCATGCATTCATGCATGAGATTTACTTACTGGGCTTTATGACTCATTCCATTTCTCTCATTTTGCATCTCAGGTGATGTGTACCCAGATGGTGAGAGGAGGTCGCTTGTGGGCAAACCATAATACCCTGAAGTTAATTTAAATGAATGTTATGGATTAAGATGGTTGTTGACTAGAATGGTTTTTGTTTATTATTAAATATTTCTTATTTGGTTTTAAATTCCTCTGGGTTTCTGCAAATTCGTGTCAGTGAATAAATGGTGACATTCTCAAGTTAGGATAAAGTTTCTTAATCTCGGGGTGTTACACGTTCTGTTAATTAAATTTTTTATTTATTTATGAACTTATTGAACGTTTAAATTTTATTCCTTTATTGTCAAAAGTTTTCGCTGAAAATTTTAAATATATGAGAATTAAGTCGGTAACATTTCCGGATTAGGGTAGTTTCTGATATGGGGGTGTTACACATAGGGCAAATTTTGAGTGTAATATTGGTGAACACTCTGTTAAGTAATGCATATGCATTGGGTTAAACAAATTTCAGATGAATATTCTTTGTGTAATAATATTATAATACTTTTRGCACATTGAYGTTGTGGGCAGCCAAGACACTCGAGTAACRATTTAAAGTAACCAAATCTACTAAGGACTTTATGTAAGTAAATTCTCACATTCTCATTAGTTGATGCATGTGTATTGTTATTGCAATTGAATTGCTCTATGTGAATTGAATGTGAATGCATGGTTTATATTGTAGTAAGTAAGTGAATTCTCACATCCTCATTAGTTATGATGCATGTGTATGTCGTGATGATTTGATTTTTCTTATGTGAATTGAATGTGAATTCATGATTGATATTGAAGTATGTGAGTAAAATTCTACATCCTCATTTATTGTGGTGCATGTATATTGTTGTTTTGATTTAGTTGCTCTTATGTGATATAATTTTTGACATGTTGGAAATTTTAAGTTCAAAGTTCATGTGGTCCATGTTCATATGCATATAGTCTGCAGTAATTTGTATCATTTTCTGGCATAAGCATAATTATGCATCCAAGAAAGCAAATGCTTTAAAGAATGAAGTTTGGAAAAATGTGATTTTAAATGTTGAATGGTTTTCAAACGTTTAGAATTTGAAAAGSGATGTAAAGCCTAGACCATGAAAAGTGCGAGTGGGAAATGGGGCGTGAGGGACTAGCGCACCCGACCTAACACTCTTGTAGGGTGGGAATGTATGTAATGTTCACCTTTTGTGAGGTGAAATGAAAGGAAAAGATTAAGTAATGTTAACCGCTTCGTGAAGCTACTTATAGAATGTGATCGGATTTCAAATAATCATTGCCCACTATAGAGCTTAATAGCTAGGTGTTACATCGAGTGAGCTTACGATTTGAAAAGAAAATTTTTGGAAAGTTTTAACRAAGTGAAATGTTGAACTTCATGACATATAGTGCAAGATGCACGCATTCATGCATGAGATTTACTTACTGAGCTTAGCAGCTCACCCATATTCCCTTATTTTTACGTTTCAGGTGATGACTAGCCAGATGGTGTGTGGAGATAGCTCGGGAGCTGATTTTGATACCCAAGAGTTATTTATGTTAAATTTGTATTGATTAATGAACCAATTGAATGCTTAAACTTTTACTCATTTTGGATTTATTATATTAAAGGTTTTCACTGATTTTTAAATATATGAGTATTTAGTTAGTAAATGATAATGTCGGGTCAAAGTTTATTCCAATATGAGTATTTCGTTGGTATATGATATTATCGGGGATTGAAGTTACTTCATTTATATGTGAAGTATTGAAAATATTTGGTGTGCAAATTTCCTCATTGTATACAGGGGAAATATGTTGATATTATAGAGAAAACTCTGCCAAAATATTTGTAAATCCTCTGTATTACAATATCCAAAATTTTTATTTTCTGAATTTTTGCAATATATGTGAAGGTAAAATTGGTGACATTCCTAGGTTAAAATAGTTTCTAATTGGGAGTGTTACAATGTTCCTCTTCAAGAAGGTAAAATGGGCGCCAACTCTACCATAAGAACGACCATGTCCTTGTTGAATATGGGAACCAAGTCACAAATATCCAAACAAGATGATGGCAGGTCTTCGATAACTCTGCAATTGTTGACCGCTAAGAAGATCTGCAATTGGGAAGGCTCTGTCATGAAGATTCTATTACAACTTCATTTATCGTATCAATTATGAAATTGCCACCGTTGAAGAACACATTGCAAAGTTGGCCAAATTGGTAGAAGGACTTGCAAAGAGTTCCCAATGGCAAGATATCACTCTTGCTCAATTGTTGAATCACCTCGATGGTATTGGAGAAACCAATCAGACTACTCCAAAGAAATCATAAAAAACTACAAATGATGTTGAATCTACCAAGATAGCTTGAGTACAATGTTAATCCAAAGCTACTGAAACTACAATGGAGGTACAAAACATTTAGATTTCTTCTGATGGATTGATCTCGATAAATCACTTGAAGAATGTTATTACAAAAACAATTGAAGAAGGTTATGAAGGAAGCACCAGACCTTCTCAAGGGTACGCCAAACCATATACTCGAAGGATATGTAATTTTCAAATGCCAATTGATTATCAAAGCTTCAACAATTTAATGAGAAAGGAAATTCAAAATAACATATAGTCCACTTTGTTGAAATGTGCAATAATGCAGGTATAAAGGCAGTCTATTTGTCAAGTAATTTGTTAGATCCATGAGCATGGTTGAATTAAACAGAGTTCGACAGTGGAATGATGAACCCGTCATTGATTACATCAATTGATGGAGAAGTCTAAGCCTTGATTGTAAAGATTACCTCTCTGAACAATCTGCAATCGAGATATACATCTAAGGCATGCAYTGGGGCCTCCATTACAATTTAAAAGGAATCCAACCAAAAACTTTTGAAGAATTAGCTAGCCATGCTCATGATATGAAAATAAGTATCCTCACCAATGAAAGTCGAGGAATTCATGTCAAAGAATCAATCAAATATGAGAAGAAGTTGAAATTTTAAAGTGGGGGCAATCTTTCCTCAGAATTTGAAGTCAAAGACTCAATGCAAACAAAAGCTCAAGATGCTCCTTAGTATACGAGCCTAAATTGCATGCTATTCCTTGATAAGAGTTTAAACTGTCTGAATGTCATGCTCCTTAGTGCACAAGCCTAAACTGCATGTTACTCCTTGATAAGAGTAAAAACTATCTATAAAACTTCAAATTGCTCTTCGATTGCACGAGCTTAAACTGCAAGTTCAAATTATGTAAAGATGAACTACATTTGACTTGATTCCTTCTTTGGATATGTAGCTAGCTTAGAAAAACATCTAAGTTCAGTTACATCTTCAATAATATATCATTTTCTTTACTTCTTATAGCAGGGTTAAATCTTTAACAGATCATTCAAGTCAAAGTCTAACAGTGGTCTGAAATCGAGACACTCCTGTAGAAAACTGGGGCCTCGAAGAAATCCAAGACTTAAAGTCAAATCCTTTAACATCAATGTCCTTCGTAGTGATAGTATGAATTGACTCTCCTCTTGCAGAAAATGGGGATCTCAAAGGAGTTCAAGGCTTAAAGACGAAGCTTTCGAAGTCGATGGCCTTAGTAGCAATGGTGTAAGTGRACTCTCCCCCCTCAAAGTTGATGTTCCATGGGTTTGAAATCAAAGCCTCTTCTCACCCCAAGTTGTTGCTTGAAATTGGATCCTCTCATCGCTCGAAGTTCGTGCTTCATTGCTTGGAATGAAGATGGTCTCTCTTATTGGCACCTTTAGCTTGAAATTGAAGTCAAGAAGATGGTCAATCCTTCCCTCTTGGCATCTTTGGTTTGAAACTAAAGAGAAAACGAAGCCCCTCCCTAGCATCTGGCTTGAAATCAAAGCCCTTCATTGGCGTCTTTGACTTGAAGTAAAACATTCATCCTTGTCTCGAAGTCGAAACTTCAAAAGCTATCTCCTAAGCAAAGTGCCACAAAACAAGAACAGAAAAATCAGTAGTTACGGCAACCTTAAACAGTAGACAAAGAAATAAGAAAGTTAATGGGTTCGTTAGGAAAAAAAGGAAAGTAAAGGCGTCAAGCCTAAGAAAGTATGTAGAGGAAAAAAAAAAAAAAAGATAAAAAAGGCGAGTTCATGACATTACGCCCAAACCCAAACCCAAATAAAGAAGTGGCCCCTTAACTTTCCAAATCGAACCCAAAAAAAAAAAAAAAAAGAAGGAAAAGGAATCACTTCCAAATGCAGTTGTGCCTGACTTTGTTGCTTCAGATTCAATTCCTGACCAAGCTGAGGATAGCTGTGCATCTGAGTCATCAGAAAAATTTTGTTGAAAGTAACCAATCAGAACCTCATATGCTAGGAAGACAAGAACAAGAAGTAATCTTGCATGAGGAGTATAAATAAAACAACTAAGGAACTGAGACATCCTTAAAATCTTCTAGCTCTTTTAATTCTAGTGGTTGCACACAAGAGAAGTCATTGGAAGTTGATGAGAGAAAGCTTGAAGGAAAGGTGGATAATCTCTCTTGAAAAATAATATTGATAATCTGGTTGCAAGATCTACTTCTGTGCTGGATGATGGTAATGGTGAAATGGTCAGTTCAGCTATTGGTAAAACTGATGAGGATGTGAAAGTATCAGTTGGGTTCTTCTTTAAGTAGGCTTGATAGTTTAGATTTACTTCTTGTGAAGTTTGAAACCATTTCCAGCAGTAATTTGGAGCAAGTATCTTCATATGACATACACGGCGGAAGAATGGGAAAACAGAAAGTAGAAGACAAAAAACTCTTGGTGGCTGCCATTACAACAACTTGTCGCTAACTCGCCGGGCTCGTTGGAAACAAAAGACAAGAAGTTTCATGGTCACCTTATAACACCTCCAGATTAAGAACTATTCTAATCCAAGAATTTTACCGAGTTTACTCACTAACATAAATTTGCAACAATTGGAGGAAATAAAAATCTTGAAACCTTTAAATAGAAAAGAGGTTTTACAAAAATTTTAGCAAAGTTTCCTCTGTAATTTCAACATTTTCCCCTTGTTCACAAGTAGAAAACAACACTCAGCCACAATTTAAAACCTATCTTATGGAAATAAAATACATCAAATCCCCAACATCTCCAAACCTCATCAACCAAGAAAATACTTCTTTAAATTACAATCCAGAGATAATTTGAAAGAATAAATTAGTGGATGAATAAGAAAATAAATGAATGACTATAGCAATCAAGATTTCCCTACGAAATGACTCTCATTATTCAACAAGAATTTATTTTGAAACCAGACATTCGAGTTTATCAAGCCTGCACACAAGCGACCTCCACGTACCATCTAGCTACTCATCACCTAAAATGCAAAATAGGGAGAAAGGGTGAGCTACGAAACTCAGTAAATAAATTTCTTATGCATGAGTGCATATGACCAGAATAGATTTTCCTTGATGCCTAACATAATACATGAAAGGATCTTTGAACAAGCATAAGTTGTCCTGAAAATCCTTAGCAAAGACTTCTACAAGACATTCTATTTTTCCATAGAAATGGATTYGTTCAAGAAGGACCCCAAAGGATGTTGATCGTAAATGAGAAGATTGGTTATGGAGAAAGATGAAAATAGATTTGTATTCACATACATAAAAATTATACAAGAAGAAGAATAATCTTTGATTTCTTTTTGTTAAAAAAGGTTTCTTTGTAGCAATAAGATTATTCCAATTACGACATGCATTATCTGTTATAAGTTTCAAAATTCGTTTCGTCTAAATTTTCTAAAGTTTTTCATTTCTAACGTGAGCTCACTTGGTGTATCGCCTAGTCATTAAGCTCTGCAGTAAGAAATTATTCTTTGGAACCAAATAAATTTATATTGGTAAAACCGTCGTGCGATTAAAAATTCATTAACATTTTATTTTCCTTTCACCTCATCAAAGGTGTATTCTACTTCCATTTTCACCCTACAAAGAGGGTTAGGTMGTGTACATCGGTCCCTCGCGTTCCATTTCCCACTCACACCTTTCGTAGCTTAGGCTTACACCCCTTTTCCTTTTCCTAACTTTTAGAATTCATTACTGTTTCAAATTCCATTTCCGGACTTATCCTTTAACTCATTTCCTTTATCCATACCATGAACATGCAAACTTTCCCTAACGAARATACATCATGATAATGAAATGCATGTTCATTTAATAACAACAGAATGAATATCCTAACATATAATAGACAGTATTCCCACAAATTCAATCCAACATAGTCACATAGTAGCTAACATACTAGGACAATTAACATATATCACATTATATTTGAAACAGAAGTCTGTATGAAAAGAATGAAATTTACTTATCTGAAGTCCTTATGTTAGCATTCTACTTTAAATGCAAAGCAGAGTCCCTTAATCGCCCAAAACGTCAATGYGCCAGAAAATATCCTAATTATTATTAAAAAAATTCATTTAACATAATTATTCAACTTTAAAACATTACATTTATCGTACGAATGTTACTCACCYATATTAATTTGTACTTAGATTTTCACATTGAAAACAATAACATTCCTAAGGTATAAATTATTTCATGGTTCTCAACTTCCACTAGCAATGACAATGATAACCCAAAACACAATATATTTCTAAGTAAAAAAAAAGCATGTATTCCTCAAACTAATTACATTTCACCTTAAATCATGTATAAACTTCATCTATGTTTCCCATAATTATCCATACAGAACACATTATATGAATCATTTGCTTAACGAAATCGAAGAGATAACGGAATCCCAAGTGTAATGTATGGAGCTACGTTATGCCCTGGGCATGTGAACAGGCAGCATGGGTGCAACCGGCAATGCACTACGCCTGGGCGAGTTTCGACGGTCAGTTTTTGGTCGGCCAGCGACTGCGGTTCCGCAGGAGCTATGGAGAGAACAGACAGCAGCAGCCGAACAGGCACAATAGCAACTCCGATGAATTGATCTAATCTGGCGAACAATCTAAGTGGGGCGCTGTGAGCTCCAGCAGAGTAGCAGCGCACGCACAGGCTAAACACTGAGCAACGAACCAGCAAGCTTTGGATCTGGACGAGAAAGGCTAGTTGAGCTCGGATCTGGGCAGAAATGGTGGACCAGCTGCGTGCAATCCGACTTTGCGACGCAGACGGCTCAATGACCAGCAGGTGAGCAGCTGAAGCACTGACCAAGCCGGACTGTGAGGGAGGAACCGGCGACGAACGATGGCGATGACGGATTGCAGTTGATATTTGGTCGAGACGAATCCAAGCAAGTGACAGCCAGCAGCTTCGAAATGAGGCAGGTGGTTTGGCGATGGCAAATGCATAGCATCGTACGGAGCTAAGAAGAAGGCGGCGCTGGCAAAAGGGTTTTGGGAAAGGGGCAGTGCCTGAGGGGTTTTTTTTGGAGAAGATGGAGGGTGTTAGGTTTTCCAAATCTTAGGGTTTCTTTTTTTAATAATATATTAGATTTGTGCCCTAAAAAAGCTTCTTCTGGGCCTCCTTATCCCATAACAATCCAAGCCCAATAAAATTAAAATTTACAAGTTTTTCTTTGGATCAAAATTCAATATTAAAGTCGCTCTAGGTTTCAAATAAGTAACGAATGAACCTAAATTAATTAGCTAAAACGCTAATTCAATTAGCACAATAAATTTCATAAACAGAAATAAATAATAATAATAGAGATAATTTATTAAATTACAATTGATACATCAAGGATTAAAACTTTCAAATTCTTTCGTTATAAAATAATCAAAACACTAATAATATTTTATAATAATTAATAAATTAGTGAATTAACATATAAATTTTACGATGATATTAAACTCATAAAAATGAAAAGTAACGGCTATTACACATCGCTTGCTGCTTTCAACCGTCTTTGCCACTTGCAAGCACCGCCATGGCCACWGGAAGATAGAAGGTCGAGGATCCGGTACCATCGCTACGAAATCTACAAAAAAGGGGAGTTGCCATGGCTGGGAAGAAGCAAAAGGGAAAGCCGGCTAGCAAACCACCGCAGCAAAGCTCACCGCTAACAAACAGAAGGCAAAAACTCCTTACCATCGCCCTCCATGAACACTGTTGCCCGTCCCTGGAAGTCTGTCAAAAGGAGAAGGAGATGTTGCAGATCCCCACTGGTGAACCACCGTTGCCAAGCTTGTCGCTGCTTTCCGCCATCATTGCCTCACCGACGTTGCCATTTGAAGTCATCGCCAGGCCAYCGCTAGAAATAGAAAGAAGATCATCCGCGCTGCCTCGTCGCAGGCGACTTCGACTCATATCTCGGAAACTAGAAAGGGAAGGCGAGAACGAGCTAAGAACAGAAGGTGGAGGAAGAGCTTCACCGCTGCAAGTTGCAAGTTGATTTGGTGCTGCTGCAAAACCTCCAGCCGCTGTTGTTACTACACTGGTGATGAAGACGATGACGGGCTGGGGCATGTGTGCCGTCATCTGAGTGGTCACATGGAGCTGGGCCATTGAGTATGGGCCACCAGGTATGGGCCGTAGTTTCAACCATCTGGTGGAGTTAGTAAACCAAGGCCCTGGGCCAAAAAAGTGTCTTGGGCTTCGTCTAGTGGGCCCACAAGGTGAAGATGCAACCAAAAAAAGGACGGCCATAGGATCTGGGCCGCACCTAGCCAGGCCAGCGGAGAAGAGGTCAAAACAAATGGGCCGATACAAAGGAAAAAAGCAAACAAGAAAACAAGGCCCATATTGGAAAAAAGAAAAGAAAAAACATTAAAAAAAGAAAAGTAAGGGAAAAAAGCAACCAAAGTAGCAGGAAGCAAAAGCAAAATAAATAAATAAATAAACAAGAGATAACGAGCAAGCAAGTAAACAAAAATTCGAGTCTTGCAAACGAAAAAGGTGCTCATGAAGGGAAAATGATGGAAGTTTACCTTTCTTTGTACCTTTTGTTGGGGTTTCTTTCGGAATTCTTTAAATTCCTCAAGTACAAGAATAAATTATACATCAACACAAAATACTTCCGTAAGCAATAGTTCGATGGCTTCATGAGCAAAAATATGTATATATAGATAAAAGTAAAGGAGGAGAAGTTCATGTAATCGGTATGTATATATAGACCAAAAAAAAAAAGGAGAGTTTCGTTAGAATTAGGAAAATAAGTCTTATCACAACCTAAGTAAGATATGTTTTAGATTATGATTTAGAAGAAAGAGTTGTGTTAGAATTAGGAAAATAAATCTATCACAAATATGTAAAATATGTTTAGATTGGGATCTTGATTGTCTGACAGCCCAATAAGATGAAGGAAGAATAATGGCCTAACAAATTGAAGAAAATGGGACAAACCCAACAAATTGAAGGAAATAAGGTAAGCCCAGCAAATTGAAGAAAGAAAGAGCCCACTATTTGAAGAATGAAGAGGACTCAAGTTATTAGACCTGCAATATTGACCAAAATAGTGTAAATCGAGTTGGAACTTATCCACTCAAAACTTATCTTCGATTTTATCCGTGACCAAGTTCCAGGGGCAATTTGTAGATATGAAAATTTTATTAAATTAAATTTTCATAATCTATTTAAATTGTTAAAAGCTAAATTTAAATACTCCCATTAAACGGGGGAGTATGTTATATCTCGACCAATGAAATGATGACACATGTCAAAGATGACAATGTTAAACCAACAGAAATCAAGGATGGAGCTCGGTGTGACTTCAACTAATCAAATCAATTCACTTTGCCGATAAAATAGAGGCCAAAGCACAAGTGAAAGAAGTCCAGAAATTCACATTTGAGGACCAAATATTCAAGCTGAGAGAAGCTTGGAAGAAAGAGCATCAATTTTCTCTCCAAATCCCCAGATCAAGTTGCGAAGCCTTTGGCAACTCCTAAGAGTCCAAATCCCGAGATCAATGTGCGAAGCCCTTAAAAATTTCCAAAGAGTCTAAATCCCGATATCAAGTTGTGAAGATCTTGGAAACTCCAAAAGAGTCCAAATACTGAGATTAAACTGCGAAGCTCTCGGAAGATTCCAAAGAGTCGAAATACCGATATCAATTTGCGAAGTCCTCGGAAAATTTAAAAGAGAAGAATCAACAGATTGAKTTCTTGCCAGAGAACACTTAAGAGATTGTAACACTCTTCTTATCAAGTTATAAGATTAATACAATTGTTTCGCATTCCTCTTATTTTCTTATTATTTTGGAGGCGAGAGATTCGTATAAACAATCGTCTTTGATCTTGAAAAAACATATGCATATTGTGAACTTCTACAATGATTGGAATGGTAAGAAATGACCTACCACTCATATATCATAAAATTGAATTCAATTTGATCGGGACCCAGATGAAGAAATTTGAGTTTTATAGAATTTTATAACCATTAAACATATGAAATACTTTGCATTTAATTTGTTAAATTAATTCATAAAATTTTAGAAATATTGAACATATGAGATAATTTGAATAAATTCATTCATTTTTTAATGTACATTGTATCTAATGTCCTTTGAGAGGCAATATTATTGAAAAAATTAAAATAAGATAGAGAATAAAGTTGTTCACAAAATGATTTTCATATATTGTGATATTTAATATAGATATAGATCATAGATAAAAGATAATAGATAATAGATAATAGTGAAAATTAATTTGTATAGTAACCGTCTTTATATATTCAGTTTTGTATAGTAGTTGTGTGGTTTTATTTTCATAAATTAGAAATTATATTCAAATTATGTCAGTATCAATATAAAGATATGTTTATGCAATCATTTAAACGCATATCAAGTAATTATACCAGATTTTAAAATATCATTTCATCTACACATTCATTGCAGCATACATATACAACAATATGTAATAGTTAGATGTATTTAAATTTAGAACGGTACTTAAATATACTAAAAATTTGTCATTAGCGGTTTTAGAATTATATCATATTTCATAAAGTTACGTATAAAAATTATATAGTAATTAAAATATAATCGTCTAAGATATATTTTTATATTAATAACAAATGGTTAATTTATGATTATTTAAGAAAATAAAAATATCGAAATTATAAAACATAATAAAAGGTACCCAATTCAAGGAAAATTATAATTTTGATAGTTACATTTTAACCTAGACTGCTTTGCAAAWAGGATAAGTTTTAACCTTGGTAGGTGTTAGTACAAARGCCATAATATTTAAGGAAATGTCGAATCTTTCAGAAACTCAATTGATACATTTCCATGGCAAATTGAAAATTACATATTTCCCCTTTCCAACGCTTTCTGGTCTAGTGGTCTTTTAGTCTAAAATCTTCCTGTCACGCAGACAAGAAGTCTAACACTTCCAGTGCAGAACGGAATAGYAGCGAATGCGGTGAATCCTCTTAGCTCCGACTCCCATTTTGGTTTGGCTGTCAGCTCCTCAAGATGGAAATGGACATCATATCCTCTCTGCAATCGCAGCTTGAGTCACTCACTGCAACAAAGAGTTAAGGTACCAAGAGAATATTCATCCCACACTTACTTTTTCAATCCTTTAGGTCTTCGCAATTCACTGTTATCTTATGGTTTCTTCTTTATGTAAAACTTAGGAGTTAGAGTCTGAAAATGCAAAATTATCTTCTCAACTTTCAAATTGCCATTGCCAAAAGGTTATGTGAAACTATCTGCTCAGCTTTCAAATTGCCATTGCCAAAAGGTTTGCTTCATTTTAAGTCTTCATCCTTCCTACATGGTTGTGTTATGGGGAACATGATATGGATAAACTTTTACTTGTGCAGAGCAAAGGAAGCGTTAATGTAAGTCAGGAAATAGAGGGATTAAAATTAGTTGGTGGTGGTATTGAGAAGGATTCAAAAGAGTCATCTTCAGGTGGTTTATCTTCAAATTTGATATAGTACTTAGTATTGTTCCTTGTAAATCTCTTTGGTTAAGAAAGAACATTAAACATTGAAATATTTTTTAATATTCCTACGACATTATGTTTTCCAATTCAATAGTATTTTACTTTAACATTCATTTACCGAGTCTCGGTCATTTACTTCAACTTTTATACGGAAGGCAGGTTCGGAGATGATGGCGCTGCCTCKATTCCATAAAAGATATGCTGCTCTAAAGATTAGGTATTTGGGACAAAGGTATATTTTCCAACAGCTATAATATTGGATTGGCTAGCGGACTGTTCATTTGTTTGTTTGGGGAAGAAAAGTAGRAAATTGCCTCTATGATAGTATGAGGAAGGAAAGTTAAGAACTAACAGCTTTGTACGTTGTACAAGTTGAAGAGTTTAAGAGTTTAAGACAAGTTATTATATGACTTATCAAAAAATTTCAAAAACTTAAGATATTGGTTATTGTCATTTACAATTTACAATGGTAACTGAAGTAAAATTGGAGTTAATTTCATAAACAATATGCACACCCAAATGAACTGAAAATGTAGCTTGGCAGCATGAAGAGCGGTGATATGTAATTGAAGTTTTAATTGAATTAATTCTGGACTATTTCATGGAATGTCCAACATTGAAGTTCATATTTCATGCATTGCAGTTGTGACTCATTATGTTTTTTGCTCAAATGTGCGTTTGATATCTAGTTTTCTTATGTAATCTTATGTAGATATTATGGTTTTGCTTCAGAAGCGCAGATGGATCCAACCATAGAGGTTTGCAACTCATCCTTCTAGATGTTTTTTTCATATGTGGACACGGTCCATTGAAATAACTCCTAGAGAAGATACTGCCAGCCTTTACTTTGGTTCGGTTAATTTTTTTTCTTCCCTTCTGTTTTCATCTTTTGTTTTATTGTTTTGATTACTTCATTTAATATCTTTTTCCTGTTGTGGGGTGGGAGCATGAAGTGAAGCTCAGGACGCATTTTACTTTCTTACATTATAAATTCTGGCATTGCTAATATTTACTTGATGCCTATTGTTTGTTTAATTCTGTACAGGTTATGCTAATTGGCGATATTAATTGTTGAGGTTGGTGCAATCATGATTCAGCAGTGTAATTTAACTTTCTCGTTGATTTCTAAATTTTAAGAGATAGGGGAAACGTACCTCTTATGGAGATAGCTCACTTATCTCTGAATATACAATGAAATCTCTAACCAAGAAAACTTTGGCAAGCCAATCTGTTTGTTCATCATCGTAAAGCTTTGAGCATTTATTCATTTAGTGGCCTTTTATTACAAAGGCATAAACTTGAAGAGGACATATATCAGGGGCATTCAGTTATAGGTTTATAGCAACAGTTGATACATTCTCTTTTCTATTTGGTTCATCAAGTTTTACTATCTGTTCTAGACTTCCTGATCATCAATTTCTTGTCAAAACTGCTAAGAATATTGCCAACCCATGTGAAACATCATTAATTCCTAGATTATTTTTAAGTAACAGAGAAGTAGATTAGTTTTGTTCTCTGAACTTTCAGATTCAGACCACCTTCACTAATTGGATTAGTCAAACTCAATCATATGTCTTCTGCATACATTTTCAAAGTTTCACTTATAATGTTGGAGGGGAGACTATTACAATCCTATTTACGTTTTCCTTAATCTTACTTGCTAATAGGAAAGGGCAGGGGTCTGTCCATACTCTACCATCTACAATGAGAGGGATCGATTGTGGTTAATGATTCTTCTTTTGATTAAGCAATAATATTGCTACCCAACAGCTATACGATTTCATTAGTTAGATGTGCGGGATGGGGGAGAATTTCCGTGTGTGGGCCATTCTTCAGTTTAAACAGTGGATATGTTCAAGTATTATCTGAAGCATCGCTGGGGGGGGTGGGGGGAGAAGAATGAAGACCGACTGCGTTGGGTAGGTAGATTATTTTGCATCTGCAGCCTTGACTTTTTCATTTTAATTTTTCCTTGCGTATTATGTTAGTGTTGAAATGCACTCTTAAAATTAATGTGGCTTTGGCTGTATAATTGGCTGAGTATTCTGTAAGTTGGAATATTTTAAGCTTTAAGAAGACAGACCTCGATTTGGAGATAGACATGAATGGTATAATGCTTTATACTCAAGGATGTGGTGTAGAATAGCTGACAAGGAGTTTCCTTGTTGCTGTTGGCATGTATATTTTTTATCATTATTTGGTTGTACATTGTGTTTATGGCTATTTTGTGCTGTCACTAATGAACATAGTTCAACTTTGTATACCGATTATGATTGCTGTTATAATTATCGCTATCTATACATTTCCTGGCTCTTTCATCTTTACGTGGAATCTATCGTATTGGTGAATAGGTGCTTGATTAGAGTTTTTGAAGTTTTCTATATATGTAATTAGTTCTTTTGTCTAATTAGAATTGTGGGAAATTGTCTCTGTTTTTCTGTTCATCATTATAACGATGGTATTGTGATTTAGTGTCTTGTTAGGTTGTGTTTTATTTTTGATGATATATGTTTTTTTATTTGTGATCGTAGTTCGGGGGATTTTTGTTGGTATTGGTGAGATGGATAATATTATAGTTTGTATTGATATTATTATCTACAAGTAAGGAAAGCCATTATTAGAAAGTTACTATTTTAATCACTGCACTGTATAATCACAATTAAGTACTTCTCGATTGCTTCTCTATATCTCTTTTACTGCTGTGTCTAATTTCGGTGTATTTGTCATTTTGGTCTATAACACTTCTTCTCAAGTTAGATCTAGAGCGGTGTTGTGTAGTGTTGGATTGCTCCAAGTTTGTTATGAAGATAATCAACATGAGCCCCATTTAGTGCCTTTGTGAAACTATCACCCAATTGTTCTCTAGTCATCGCACTCTAGAAATTAGACCTTGCTGTAGTTTCTCATGAATAAAGTGACAGTCTTCAATATGCTTAGTTCATTTACGGAATATGGGTTTAGATGCAATATGATGAGTAGTTTGGTTGTCACACCACAGTCTTGCTAGTAATGAGGTCTTAAGATCAACTTTGATCACCAACTGATATATCCATATTATGTCACATACAAACTGTGCCTAGCATTATGTTCTGACTCCGCACTGGAGTGTGAATCAATCTCTATTGAAGAAACAATTCGCTGAAGTAGATCTTTGGTCTTCTTTAGATCATGCAGAATCAACATACAAAAAACACTTAATATTAGWATGACCATCATTGTTATATAAGATACCACGTCTGGGTGCCACTTTCGAAGAACAAGATTTGTTGTATAGCTATCCAATGACTAACAACTATTGAAGACATGAACTGACACACGACACTAGCCAATCTTCTATATCTCTCAGGATCTTCAAACAATTCCCTTTTTTTTTTTTTTTTTGGTGCTGCAAATTAGGAATTTGGAGTGCTACAAGAGTTAGCCCCTAATTTTCCTGTCTCAGATAATAAGTCGAGTACATATTTCCATTAAGATAAAGAAGATTCCTTTCTTACTTCTTGTTACCTCAACACCTAAGAAATACTTTAACATCCCTGAACCCTTTCGGTGAAATTGATTGTGAATGAAGTATTTAAGAGATGAAATACATRTAGTATCGCTMCCACTAATAACAATATCATCAACATAAACTACTAATAACATGATCTCACCTTTAAATGTCTCGTAGAAGACGGAGTGATCAGACCTGCATTTCTTCATTCCAAATTGTTTAATGGCTTGGCTAAATTTTCCAAACTAAGCACGAGGGCTTCGTTTCAAGCCAGATAACAAGTTATGAAGACGACAAACTTTCTCATACATCCCTTGAGCAACAAATCCTGGAGGTTGCTCCATATAAACTTCCTCCTGAAGATCTTCATGAAGAAAGGCATTTTTGATATTGAGCAAAGACCATCTATCAGTGACTGCCATAGAAATGAATGACCCGACTTATGTTAACTTAGCAACAGGAGAAAAAGTGTCAAAGTAATCAATGCCATAAGTTTGGCTATACCCTTAGCGACAAGATGGGCTTTCAATCGAGCAACAGACCCATCAGGTTGACTTTAATAGCGAAAAAACCCATATACACTTAATAGCCTTCTTGCCGACAAGTAA
>MEJB01000369.1:10856-87247 GCA_001752375.1 Rhazya stricta
AAAAGAGTGCGGCCAATTACAAGTGTCGGTAGTGGCGGTGGCAAGAAGAGAAGAAGGAAGAGGCGGGTAGGTTTTGGGCAGCAGGCGCGACGGCGGCATACTAGAAGAAGAAAATGAAAGGTTTCTTTAGCGTTTTTCTTTTTGGAAGAAGATGAAGGGTTTCTTTAGGTTTTTTCTTTTTCTTTTCTTTTCTTTTTCTTTCTTTGTATTTTCTTATATATTTTCTTTTTTTTAAATTTATAATTTGGGTCGCAACCCAAACCCTTCGGGCCTTCCCATCCAAATCTAACCCAAAATCCGTAAATTAAATATAACGGGCTTCCTTTCGATAAAAAGTCTAATTTTCGACTAACAAATAACTAGGCCCACGAGTCGAGCCTCTAACCAACCAAGGACCCTAATCCGACAAACGCGATAATTCCGCACTTATTAACGTATAAATAAAACATTAACTACATAGAAAATTATCTAACCCTAGTTGGTATGCAAATTCACATGATCGAATAAAAATCCATAAAAAGGAATCTCGGGGTATTACAAAGCCCAACTAAATTAAAATCTATTAGTTTTCTTCTGGCCAAAATCGAACTCCAAATTCGATTTTAGATTTGAATGAGAAGAGGATGGGCTCTAACTGGGTCAAATCTAAATTGATTAACTAAGACTTCTAATTAAAGTAAAGTAATAAAATTTCATCTTCAAATAAATATACTCATATATTAACGCATAACAAATAATAAATCAATAAAATAATTATTTATTTCTGATTGGCACATCAAACGTTATGACCTCCAAGTCYTTTCGCCATGAATTAATCAATTTACTAACAATCATGAATACAATCTAATTAGTAGATTAGAACATAAATTGTATATTTATATATATATAAAAAGTTTGAAAATAAAAATAGAAACTAAATCTTGGGCATTACAGTACAATTTTGAAAATAATATCTAGAAAACATGGTGATTTAATTTAAATAAGAAAAAATCAAACTGTTGTTGAAAAATCATTATCTTTAAAGAATTAGCTCAAAAAGTTCAATTCTTGAACTAAAGAGACATGCAAGGAAAATATTTCATGCCAATTATAAGGTCAAGAGAATCAAACCTTACCCGTAAGAGATTTACTCTATAGGGTCAAGATATACCACAACCTTATCGCTCCGTAAGATATACGCATGTGATTTACAACTGAACCCCATTAAGAACAGTAATAATTTAGCCAGCTAACAGTGGCAATAAGAGTTGTCACCCCCGAGTTAAATCTCCTAACCAAGAGTACAAGCGTCCAATATATACTGTGTATACAATATGATGCAACCCTCCACCCGAACGGATCCGGTCCACCATAGGCATGGTCCACATATCTGGCCATTTGGTAACTCCCAAAGGATTGTCGTCCAAGCGGCTCAAGAGGTCCTTGCGTTGTGGACTAGCCAAGCGCAGTACTGTATTCGCTAGGCTAGTACCATGAGTCATCGACTGAGTACTCACTCATTATAGTATAACTACATTTCAACAACAAGCTAGATGTACAAGTTAATTGGCAATCTAATGAAATTCATGATTAAAACCCATGTCAAAATGTGAAAACAATTATTCGAAATCCAAGTTTGAGTTTTCATGTCAATTGAGTAAACATGATGGATAATAAATCATGAATTTGATATATTATCCTGATATGAAATTTATGATACGTGAAARCTTTTTGAAATAACATGTACCACAGCTCTTCAAAAGAATGAAGCATTTGAGTACTTGAAATTATTTCTTTAAAGTAATAAAACCACGAATACTTGAAAGTTCGTAAAACAGAGGAACTCACTTGAGTATTCTTGATTCGCACACTAAACTTTTAATTTTCTCRATTATCATAACCTATAATCAGATTATACAATATTGTCTTAGTTTATGTCCTACAATAGATTACGATAATCAAGAAGTAAATGATTCCCTAATTGTTAACCAAGACCTTTAGATTTTTAGTGAAATCAAATTTTGGGTTTCTAGGAAGTTGTTCGGTTAATAAAACGGTATGTGGTAGGATTTCTGATTCGTAACAATGTAAAGGTCAATTTATTCTTATCTTTTGTCTTAAATAAAATAATATAATTAGTATATCTTAATATAAGGAATTCAATCATATATTTTGTATACATGAATCTAGGACCCTCATAACATGGTTATATGTACATAATTGTATTTCATTTTACTCGTATAAGGGACCACAAAAGTACTAAATAAAAGACCAAATAAACTCAAGTCCACCAAAGTTCACTCCAAGTACTAGAGAAATTTCTAAAGTAATCAGAACTTATCCTAAAAAGAATTAAAAGACCYAATCCAATTAAACTTTCTATKCTTACTACAAACMGGCAATGRATACTKAGCTGGTGATGCCCTTMAAGGAGAAGCAGATTACATCAATGYTGATGTAGAAATCAAAAGTAATGATCCAAATGAAGTCATCACAAGTAYGACTAGGTACCTATGTACTCACTACATTGTCAATGTACTATGAATAATGTTGTAGCATGCATAACCATATATCTTAAACATCATACTTAAAAGATCCATAAATTCCTAACTAAGTTCCTTCTTCCACGGGTTATCCTTCTTCTTACTTGTCTATTGCTTTCTAATATCTCCTAATTACAACTAAAGTGTACTTAGTTTTTTTATCTTCATAAATTACCAGTTCYAATTTGTCAAATCATTCTTTGGAACATTYATACCAATGCTATAGTATTAGTACTCATGTGATTGCCATCCATTTATCAGTATGTAGTTGTTGAGACCGTGGATACTTGCACGAGCTCGATGAACCCATATACTATTGCATCACAATTAAAATCATTCCACCAACAATCACTAGCTTCCAAGAAAATTCGAATATGTTGATGAGGGTCTTTGATAGGCATCCCAATAAATTGCCCCAAGGTTTGGAGCATTTAAAACATCGCCGGTTTGAGCTAAAAATGTTGCGCTTGAATATGAGGTCTAACAATTCTCAGTTGTAACTCATCCAACATACTCCTTAATTCTCTGTTTTGACCATTAACCACTACTTCAGCATTTCTTGCAAAATTGCCCAACACCAGCACATATCCAGGCAAAATTCCAGGCAAACTTCATTGTTCTRGTAACCGTTTCTCCTCTTTTTGCACAACTACACCGCCTTCTTCTTTTTGAGCGAAAGGTTCTTTTAATCTCGGAACCAAAAGGATATTGCTCAAGAGGGCTAATGTTGTTCTTTTCGAACATTCATGATAAYAAATAGGTGATCAATAATATCAACAAAAGAATGAGAATCAAGAGTAGGAATAAGAATATCAAAAGCAATAAACAAATTTTAGCACCACTTAACAAAATTAAACAATCCTTGATAATGGCGCCAAAAAATTGATAGACAAAATTACAATATAGACAATTAGCTTCAAACGTGCTCCACAAGTAATATAAAGTAAGGAAGATATCATTCCCATTAGGAATGGTAATATGCAAAGTGAATGTTAAAATTCCCAATAGATTGATTTTGAGATTAACTAARATGTCCCTAGGTTAMGGATAAATCAATAAATTGATTCAYTAAATCACCAATAGCATTAGATCTAGTAAAGTCGTCTAAATGATGAATATGAAGATAGGTAATATGCTAGAATTTACTAATCCCCTAAGTTGTCATAGTTAATCAATGTTGTAGGAATGTTGCAGCAATGTCTGACATGTAAATCGAAATAGTAAATTGACCTCTCACCGTCCAGTTTGTTGGTCGTTGTTCCTTTTAATTAAGTGAAAGTCACCTTCCATTGCTACTCAATTCAAGAAACCCCAAATTCATACAAGTCTCAATGATTTTATGTATGTATATGTATGTATGTGTGTATATATATATATATATATATATTCTTATTATATCTATAAATTGGACTATCCTAGGATAACCAAATCCACATCGACTCAAATAGTTCAATTGCCTTCAACTTCCAGCCTTAGGACAGATTGAATACCTACTATTAATAGCTAATAAATAGTAGATATAATATCAAATAACATTTACGTGAAACCCACAAAATATAGCAATATTCCTCAACAAACCACAAAGGGTCAACAAAAGCTCTAAGTTTTTATATAATTACCTCATGTTTACGACCACAATAAAATCCAAATATTTAATAGATATCTCCATGAAATACAAGGTAAAGGAAAGAGGGCACAATTCTTTTTWGTAGCAAAGTGAAAACTCTCTTCAAGAACCATTGGATCCTCCTTTGGTTTCTTTATCTTTCTTCGTTAAAGCTTAGTGTTTCCTCCCTTTGAACTTCATGTGGCTGTCCAGAAGGTAAAAACCTTCTATCTGATAGTGAATAGTAATGCATGMCTCATTCTCTCTTCTAAAACCCACTTAAATGTTGTCCAAAAGTTGGACACTTGTCATTTTCTCATTGGTTCTTGCGGTCCACTTGAGGGCCACTTGTCCTTCTCTTTTCCTTTTTGCTATGCCAAGTGTAGGCTTCCTAGTGATTGCTTCCTTTAGTACTTTTTACATATCTTCATCTTATTGAAAGATCCTATGCCATGTGGAATTCTTTGGTGCAGTCTTTTCCAGATTTTAATACTGCAACAATGCTACAAAAAGCCTAAGAACTTGTTATTCTTCCATTCTATTTAAGTAACGCAATAAATTCTTGGTGAATCAATTATATGCACAGATGAAGCACTTTTTAATTGTAAATGCTCCTAATTCCACATTTTTACACATCAACAAGAATAATGTCACTTAATTGAATTCAACAAGTGTTCAAAGAAAAATAGCACAAAATGGTACATTGGTTATCAAAAAGTGTGTGAATAGCTAGATATATTCTAGTAWAATCAATGGATTTTCACCCACATAAGTCATCGGTCATGATTCGCTTTTCGGATTGTAAACGCCTGCACACTTACTRGGTTCCACTAGGCGTATCAATTAGGCTTTGCTAAAAAATAACTTTAGCTGACAGGCGTCAAACATTGATAAGCAAACTTTCAATCAATAGGATTAAGCCTGAAACAATTGATATTGAGAACCAATTGTTCAACTCATATTAGGAATTTTAAGTCAACATAACAGATATGAGTTCTTCCTAGATAGTCGATGGGCTACCAAATCTGTAGAACCTTATTTTTTTGGGCTAACAAATCTGTCGAACCTTATTTTTAAGGTGCATCCCTTAGATGAATAAAGAAAACTCTCAGTCAAAATTGTGTAAGTTTTGAAATTGGTAGCACAAGCYGACAATGAGATAGATAAGATGAAAAGTTGGAATATATTGATGAAATGCCARAAACAATTTCAATAAAGCAACTACAGCTAAAATATAACTTCACATCTTAATCCAAAGCAAGGAATAAATTCTATGAAAGCAGTGAATCTACAGAAAGTTGGATAATTCTAAGATAAGCTACCTAGACAAGCTAGAAATTGAAGTAAAGGAAGTGCATTAAAGATGTGAATTGCAGAATTGATAAYTGAATTTGATAAAATGATATATGTTGGGGGATTAATCCCCCCTTCTTCCTTTTTTTTTCCCCTTTTATACTTAGTCAAAGCACTTGATCTTCTTGTGGAGTAAGGATCCACTTAGACCACTCCCTTGCAAGTTGTTGCAAGTCCTATGTTCTTGCGTAGTGGGCGTGAAAATCGACTTCTRTTAAGACGTGGGTATGRCCTTTGGCTCCAAGTAAATCGTGAATAAGTTGAGGTGTTCTATTGCTGAAAGTACCTTTGTTTGATCTTATCCTTTCTGAGTACATAGGCAAAAAATAAGGCTATTATTAGTCATCGGCTGGATGTTAGCCAATTTGAGGAGAATAATGCTAACGTGGCACTTGTCTAGATGTTTCCAAGGGCTTAACTCGTTTCTCCAATATCAGGTGGTCCCTTGTGGCTTCATCTGCACATGCATTTTTAGCTGTCTAGATCAGCTAAATTCTAGTGCTAATAGCTATAACTTTTCTCTCTAAATAAATGAAAATTTTGAACTATTTGATGATGCAATTTATCATAAAACATTATTTTGTAGATAAAAGCTATACAGAGAGAGATGATAGACCATGTCTAGCTATAAAATCTTAACGCTGAAGATAATGATAACTTTTCACCTTTGAATATTGTTGATTCGTCACCAATATGTTACTAGAAGCTACAAAATATGAAATGTAATAAAATAATGTGTGCCCAATACTATATTTTCTTGTAGTACAAGATCCTAAAGAACAAAATACTAAATAAAATATAAATTCTTAAACCAATAACAAATAGTAAGTACACAAAATCGCGCAAAAAAAATAAATATATAAAAAAAGATTCTCGGTCCAAATTGCAATTGACCAAGCAAACGATCAGCCCTGCAAGTCTTCTTTTTTTTTTTTTTGGCTTCAATTTTATTTTGAAAGGTTATAATCATGTTTAAAATTATAAAATTAATTCATTGACTGTTTATAAATTTTTGGGCTCTGTTTATAGATTGTTTTGATGGGTCATGATCACATGACATATGAAATGCCCAAATAAATTTAACTAAGCCAAGTTTTATCAAGTTGTTGGGCTATGTTTCTTCCAGGTTTTATGGGCCTCGTTATTGGGCTAATAATAGACACGAGGCATTGACTAGGCCAAACTTCAATATATATGGGTTGATCCTTTACTACTCCCCTGGTTCGATCATCCTAGCTTTCAGTTTTAGCAAGCTCGAATTGATATAAATTATTAGAAATTGAATAACTAGTCAGATAGTAATTGAAATAACTCAATCATTACAGGGAAAATGATATAAAACTTTATCTAAGGCATGATTTGTTCCCCTTCAAAGAATTGGCATTGAACATAAAAAATAAATAAAGAAAAAAATCCAAACTATTTTTTCAAATGATGTTTTTCTTTGTTSTTCCTCTCATTTTCTTAGACCATGTTTTGCTGGTGATAAAGTATACAAAATAGTAATCACATTCTTCAAATTTTCTCCTCATTTTAAATTTCAAATCTCAAAAATATATGTACATTTGACTCTAATTCCAATTTAATTACATCTTAGTRCTCTTAATTCATTAATTAAGAAAAGAAGTACATAATTTCTTGTTAATAAAATCACAAATTATGGAAACAAAATCTAATATGCACATAATTCACTGATTTGGATGACTTCCAAAATTGAATAAGGACGTTTCCATGGTTTTAGTAAACTGTGGTAAAAAAATGTATTTTCAGCACATTTAAATTATTTGCGACAATATTTACTTTTTTCGAAAGTATATTTGAAATCGTGGGAAAACATAACTTTCACCCACATTTTTTATTATGTTATGAACTCTCTTGCCAAAAGCTATTAGTTACCATGGATTCCAAAGTAGTGGTGAGAGAATATTGTTACCACGATTTTCTGTGGCATCACAATGGAAAGCATTGGCAAAACCCTTTTTTTCCTTTTAATAATAATGTATGAACCCATTCCACTAAAATAATACTCAAACATCCTCAAAATAATCTAATTAGGTTTAGAAACATAAAAATATAAAATCAGTTAATAGAGTACCTAATTATACATATCCAAACTTCGAMGGAATTATTTGAGCGAGAGGGGGCAAAAGGTGCAGCAAAAAACATGCTTTAAGAATCTAGTTTTGTYGACACATTACCCGAGTAATGCACAACAATCATCATATCATATAATCTCATCTGACAGTATATGAAATATAGGTTATGAATCCTATAAATGAGCATTTTGTAAAATTATATCATATCATATAATCTCATCTGACAGTATATGAAATATAGGTTATGAATCCTATAAATGAGCATTTTGTAAAATTATCAAAGATTTTCTGGTTGAAAGACATATTTACATGAAATGCATTTTCCTTTGCAAAATCCATGTTCTCATCGGTAAATTGGTAATTGATAAGGCTGAAAACCAATGATTTTATAGGTCATTATTATATTAATTCCACCCTCTTTTAATTGTGCTAGTAGTATTTTATATATCTTTATCCTAAATATTATTGTAAATTCAATGTAATAACTTTATGAGTATAAAAGTGTTAAATTGAAAGTTCCATGAGCTTTTATTGAGAAAATGACTATTTTGTAGGCATATGKAATTACAATCACATTAGCAAGGTATAAGGATTTTATAGGAAAGTCAAAGTCATAAAACAAATTTAATGACAATGTTGTAGCATTTTCTATAATGCTGACAGCTGTATTGAGAAGCAAAATTGGCGAGAACAAGTAAAGCAAGAAGCAATGGGTGATACCACTTGGAATCCACTAATATCCTAAAAAGCAAAGCAAGTAGTGGATTAGTGGGTATTTTGACCAGTGGGAGCAGGACAAGCGTCCTGCTTTTTGTCCACTTGACCAAAAGCTTTCCTTGGAAGCTTCCTCTACAAAAAGGCATCAAAAAGCATATTTTGAGAGGGAATTTTTGGAAGAACACAAGAGGAAAGCTGAGGAGAAAAGTTGCAGAGCAAAGAAGGGGAGATATGAAACAAAAGAGGAAGAAGCTTGGAACAACAAAGAAAGAAGAAGAAGAGTCCAAGAGGATCTTGACCAAATAGCTTCATTGATTCCTCTTTAGGCTTTCTTTATCCACCTTTTTATTGTCATTTTAAGATGGTAAGTATTAAGTCAATGTAATATTTAGCATGTAAAAGCATGAACTCAATTTATGTAGTTAGGGTTCTTCATGAACCTTTATGCTTAATAATTAAATGAATTTTATATTCAAAGTTACTCATTTTCATGCTTCATTCAAGAGTGTTATTTTTACATGTTTGTTGTTTTTAATCATTAATGGAAAACACGAGAGTTGCTTGATGGTCGGAAGGTACTAAGCAATGGAAAACTTCAATGGATGTGATGTTTGGATGTTTTAATGCATGCCATTTATGAACATATAGAAATGTATATTTAGCTCACAAAGGCCAAGAGATCCAAGCTTCAGAGGGTTTCCTACATTAGATAATAAATCTCAGAAGGGCAAACATCCTAGTGAAATAGAAACTACAACTAACAAACCAGAAGGGTGAGGTCATATTGTGTCTTGGCTTACATGCAATGGTCACTTTGCTACAGCGGTAATCTTGTAGCATTCCTATCGTATTTCATAATCTGTAATGCTTAGGGGATTCACTACCCTAACTCCTTTTTATTCTCTTAACATCTTCTATGAAGTTATGTTGCAACCAATTACCAGTTTAATTGGCTAGTTAGTCTTAGACTATTTCATTTTATTTTAGTGACAATCATCAAACATAATTTTATTTTATTAGGAATTTATAGCACTACTTTAAACCTTCAATCCTCATGCGAATGATACTTTATTCACTCTATATTACTTATAGATCGTATATACTTGCAAGAGTGAAGCATTATTGCATATGCAATTTCGACTATCAAGTTTTTGGTATTGTTGCCAAGGATTGTTATGTGTCTMGGTGGTTTTTTAAATTTCCATTTCTTTTTAATTTTTTATTTCCATTCTATATTATGATTTTGTTATTGATTCTTTTAGTCTTGTTTGTTACAAGTTTAACATCAATGAATGTGCAAAAAGTGATGTTCTGATCCAGAAAATAATGGAGATGTACTATAAAGTCAATGTTTGGACAACATTGGCAGCTGAAGTGGCTTTACTGAATAACACTCTCAAAACTACAAATTGGCCAATGCGAGAGCAATTTAAGATATTTTATGTTTATTGTGGAATCAATGTGTTATGTGAGGAATTGATATAATCCATACTCTAACACCCAGAACCTTGATTGGGGGCAACAATCAAACTACTCATGGCTCAACCTAGGTGGAAATTCATCCAYGTTGCMACAAATRAACCAACAAATCCACTTTCTTCCCACAAGAGGACTAGCAAGGATCACACAAGAATGAATAGWATAAAGCAAATAATGGACAAGTGGGCATTTTGACCAATGTGAAGAGGACAAGTGTGCTACTTTTTGTCCACTTGACCAAAAGCTTCCTAGAGAAGCTTCCTCTATAAAAGGCATCAAAATGCATATTTTGAGAGGGAATTTTTTGGAGAGCACAGAGGAGAATGGAGGAGAAAACTTGAAAAGAAACAAAGGGGAGAAAGGAAACAAAAAAGAAAGAAGCCTGGAACAACAAAGAAAGAAGAAGAACAACCCAAGAAGATCTTCACCAAATTGTTTCATTGATTCCTCTACAGCTTTTTTATTGTCATTTTAAGATGTTAAATATTATGTCTATTTATTATTTAGCATCTAAAAGCATGCACTAAATTTGTGTAGTTAGGGTTCCTGATGAATTTTTGTGCTCAATGATTAAATGAATGCTATATGCAATTTTCCTCATTTTCATGCTTCATTCGAGGGTCTTATTGTTATATTTTTGTTGTTTTCTTATCATTAATGGTTAATGTGAGAGTTGCTTGACGGCCAAAAGGTACTAGAGCATTGGAAACTTGAATGGATGTGAGTTTTGGATGTTTTAATACATGCCATTTATGAACGTATAGGAATGTATGTTTAGCTCATAAAGCCCAAGAGATCTAAGCTTCATGTGTTTCCTACATTAGGTAATAAATCCCGGAAGGGTAGACATCCTAGTAGAATAGAAATTACAACCAACAAATCAGAAGGGAGAGGTTATATYTTGTCTCAGCTTGCATGCAGTAGTCACTTTGCTATAGCGGTGATGCTGTAGCAGGAATGTTGTAGTACTTAGGGGATGCACTATCTTAACTCCTTTTATTCTCTTAACATCTTCTTTGAAGCTGTATTATGATCAATTATCAGTTTTATTGGCTACTTAGTCTTAGATTATTTTACTTTATTTTAGTAACAACCATCAAACCTATATTTGATTTTATTAGGAATTTATATCATTACTTTAAGCCTTCAATCCTCATAGAAATGATACTCTATTCACTCTATATTACTTGTAGACCGTGTATACTTGCACGAATGAAGCTTTATTGCATATGCGATTTGGACTATCAGTAATCTAATTAGTTAAACAATATCCCAATACCTCAAAAAAAAATTTTAAATCACATTATAGCCAATGATTAAAGAGCAACTTTGTGATAAAGTCAGATTTTCTAAAGGTGGTCTGATAACCATTGATAATATCCCTATTTTGACCCTCACTTTTGCCTAATTTTGACTGGTTCCTTATTATTTATGCTATTTATCTTCATTTGTGGCCTCAATTYTGATATCTCTGTTGTTATATATTTGAGAGTGCAAACTTAGCTATTTATAACCTAAAAGGCTTGACCCTTTAAGAAAGTTTTGCARGATAACCAAAATGCTACAACATTCATAATTTCAAGGAAYGGGTTTGAGGTGCATTTYTCAATAAAGCTTTACCAATCCCTTGCATTTTAYTAGGAATTTGAGTGAAAACAAGTAAAGAAGATGATCTGYGTTAACTTCTGAACTTTATCCAAAATGGCCAGACAAGGGAAAAGTATTAAGGACCACATTACCCAAAATAGACATTGCAAGACGAATGTCTGCTAAGTTAACACTGACCTGTCAGAGAGAAAATCTACCAATTACTGACTCAGTTGCATTTTGGGCTCTATATAAGGAACAGAACTTCGAGAAGAAGGGAGTTAGTTTGAAGATAGTTAAGGTTCTCTTGACATAAGCAACCACTTTAGCTTGTTTACATTTAAGTTGTATTTAGAGTTAAGAAAAGGGACGAAAGTCACTGTTATATAGTGAATACATCTTCATTTCTATTCAAAAACTTTGGTATAGCTTAAATTCAAGTACTTTTAAGTTTTGGAAAATCAGCAAGAATTCTTTGTTAGTTCTAAATCTCTTCTTCTATGAATGCTGCATTTTCACCAGCCCATTCGAGGCGAAAAACTTAACAAAGCTAAAACACAAGATTAAAGTTGTTCAAGTTTATATTGAGTGTACCCTTTGAGAGATTAAAGGTATTCGACTAAGCTTAGGAGGTCATAAGCCCMACCTACCCATTTTTGGAACTCAATATTAACACAGAAAATAAACAAGTATCATGGCCGTAACCATATGGTTTATGTGCTAAGTGAAATCTACAAAATAGATACCAAGGATTAAGGAATAACAATCTTTAAACCTTCAAGTGACTTATTGCTACAACATTCTAGTACCTAGCCGAGATATGGACACTTATTTTGCCGGTGAACAAACTTATMGCATTACGAAATGGTTGGAAAGACTGGCATAGAAATATGGTCTAGTCTTCCTCCATTTCCTACATTTGCACAGTTATTGGCTTCATATATGCCCTTACATGGAGCTGAACATTTGTATTACAACATTCAAAACTGACACTAACATCTGACTTTTGCCACTAACTTTTTACAGTTTTCTATCTTAATTTCATTTACTTCTAACATTTCACATTTATTTATCTACTTTTAGTTATTTACTTTTCAGACTTCCCATATTAACTGTCCCCATCTATTGCTACAGCATTTTATAACTTTTATATGAAGTTGACACAATTTTTCCTTTTGTTTGACTATCCTCGTGGAATTGATATTCTATTCMCTCTTTCTACTTTTGGACCACGTATACTTGTGCATGTGCTAGTTTAATCGTAGTAGATTAGACCTCAACATGGTCCATTAGCCATATTAATCAATGTAAACCATATTCTCAATCTCTTAAGACAAACTAATTATATATCCTCCTCTATCACCATCAATTCCACTCAAATACAACCTTAATTACCTCCTAAAAAACTTCGCTTGACCTTAATTATAACAATTTTCTCATTTAGAACTTAGTCCACAACAAAGTGATAATTTGTCCATAATAAACTAAAGCAGGAAGACTATAAGTCTTAGTGCAACTACCTTCTATTCGTCATTTTTGTACCAAGTAGAACATAAAAATGCAGCACAACATTACACATCTTATACTACCATAAATTCAGAAAATAGGCAATAGACTAATTATTTTGAAGTCAAAATTTGATTTATAAATTGAACTCAAGTAGATTCGTGCATAAGCAATTAGTGTTCTGTGAAACGACTATATCTCAACTTATTTGTGAAGATTTCTCATGAAACTTATTGCAAAATGCTCTTTTGACATATTGATATCTAACTATGTAAGAAAATTCACATTTCGCTGCATGGATAAATGGAAGAAACTCAAAGAAAGTGAGTTTACACTGTATTTTGTATTAAATCATATGAATAAGAACTGCAAAAGAGGTAATGAAACAAGAAAAGAAGCTGAAATGTTCCAAAGACAACCATAAACCATGTGCTAATCCCTATGAAGCTGAAAACAAAAGATCCTACAACAAGCTGGAAAAGTTGAAAACTGACGAAGAAGAAGTAAAGAATCCCTTAATGTAGTGGAGAAGTTGTGATGATAACTTTATGATTGCACTGAAATGGAGCTGCTTCTAGTCCAGATTTTGGACAGAAATAAAGGCAAGAAGGGGACTAAGAGAACATATAACTATTACTAAGYAGAATACTGATTAAATGCTAAAGAGAAGAAGACTGTTCTTTGCTAGCGTTTACAATGAAGCTGAAATTCTTCARCTTATATCAAGCAGAAGAAAGAGAAAAAGCTTTAGCTAGGAGGTTGTTGGTTTCAAGGGTGCCAAGAATGTTGCCGACAAGAAAGAGCCGCGAAGATTTTCTTTTCTGGTAGCTAAGTGAGTTGCAGCCGACACAAAGACAGAGAACAGGTCGCCTTCAAGCTAAAGAGTAAAAATGCAGAGAAAGAAAATGGTCAGCTTGGCTGAGAAAGAGCTTTTCCTTAGTGATCTGTTTGTGAATGAAATGAGAATGGAAAAATCAGGAAAATGAAAGAGAACAGGCTGATGCATTTACCAGTTTTAAACTAGGGGAAAGTCTAGATCCATGGACTGGAATAATGCCGAAGGAGGAGAGGAGTAGGCTTAAAATTTGTTGGCAGCTAGAAAGTAGGAATCAATCGAGAGAGAAAAGAGGAAAAGGAAAGTGTGCTTTGGATTTTTCAGGTGAGGGTGGTAAGAGAGAAAGAAAGAAAACAAGAGAAATGGMAAATAAAGAAGAAACAAAGTAGGCATGGGATATATGTGTGCAAGATGGCTGAGTTTTAATCAGTCATTTGGCAATAGGAGCATAGTGGGGGTCCTTAGGTAAATCATATAAACATGGGCATTTCAGAAAGCATCCATATTTTCTATTTGTCCCAATTTAAGCTTTATTCTACACCTCTTTGATCAACCATATGCTACATACTTAAGTTAGATGTAACTAAAAAGGAAAATAAAAGCAATCAATAATAATTCAAGTAATAACAACATATTGACATGTATTTATTAATATTATTAATTCTCATTGTTGGGTTGTGCGTTAAAAAGGATCCTCACATCAAGAGTCTTGGAAGTTTCAAAATGGCTCATTATTCCTCCAACTTGTGCCTCGTTAACAAATCAGTCACAGAAATATGAAGGAATGCACAACTTACTTTTTTTAAACAAAAATCCATCAAACAAGTAAAATTTCTCAAAAGCTTCTCTAGAAATATTTTTTAAAATATCAGAGAATTAGAATCTAAAGCATATAAATCCTCAACATACTCAAAGCCAAGAAGCTTAGCATCAAGGGTTACTAATAAAGTATGCTTGCGAGATAAAGCATTCAGCAACCACATTTTCTTTACCTTGCTTATACTTAATCACATAAGGGAAAGTTTCAAGGAATTCAAATCATTTAATATGTCACCTACTTAAATTATGTTGTCCCTTTAAGTTCTTCAAATATTCATGATCATGTATGAATGACAAACTCTTTAGGACATAGATATGCTCCCAAGTTTTCAAGGTTCTAATCAAAGCATACGATTCCTTGTCATCAGTTGGATAATTCAAGGCTACCCCTCCAAGTTTCTTGCTAAAAAAAGCAATTGAACAGCTTTCTTGGATCATAACTCCTTTGAGACATATGTCTTGAGCATCACACTCATTTTCCAAAGTCTTAGAAATGCTAGTCAAAGCAAATAAAGGAAAAATGCTAGGCAAAGCAAATAAAGGAGTAGTTAGTTTTTCCTTAATGAGACAAAAAAGCCTTTTTCTTTACTCCACTTAAATGAAACATCTTTCTTAATAACTTCAATTAATGGGGCTGTATTGCTGATGAAATTTCAAACCAAAAAAAAAAAAAATAAAGACGATAAAAGTTAGTCAAACCATGAAAACTTCTACTGACTAATTGAAGTAGGTGTATGCCACTCTTGAATGGATTTAAGCTTCCCATTTTAAACCTCAATACCTTCAAYACTTGCAACAAAACCAGGAAAAATAAGCTAGTAAAAGATGCATWCTTTRAAGTTTCCAAACATTCTTTATTTCCTTCGAACTTCAAAATCCAGCTTTAGAAGTCCAAGATGTGCATCAAAAGTCTCTCTATAAATTAGTATATCATCAAAATAAACAACATCGAATTTTCCAATAAAGTATTAGGTGCATTTTTAGTCTTAAAAGTATTTTTTTGTTCATAACCTTCTTTCATCCTAATTTGATGATAGCCACTTCTAAGGTCAACTTTAGAAAATACACAAGACATATGCAATTCATCAAGCATATCAGCTAACCTAKGAATAGGGTGACAATATTTAACAGTTATATTATTAACAACCCCACAATCAACCCATATTCTCTAAGAAGTAAGTCCTTGTTTAGAACAATACAAGGGCTCATACTTTCATGAACATAGCCCTTTTTCCATAAACTCTTCCACTCGCCTTTGAAGCTCATTTGTCTCCTTGGATTTATTTCTATAAGATGGTTTATTTGGGATTGTTACTCTAGGAATGAAGTCAATTTGATGTTCAATTCCCTTTATAGGTGGAAGCCCATGAGGCATCTATTCAGGGAATACATCTTCAAATTCTTGCAAGATGGAAATTACTTTGCTCAGAAATTCACGGACCAACTCATTTTTAGAAAGATAAGCCTTCTTGCACAAAAGTGTTATAAGGAGCTGATGAGAAAATGAAGTTCTCTTAATCTTACTTTTTGCAGCTAATCAATTTATTTTTTCCTCTCGTTTTTCTTTTCCACTCTCGGTCCTTCCTCTCTTAGATTCTTTCCTCTTGGCCTCTCCCCTCTTTTTCTTGGGTTTTACATCTTACATTTTTCATTGTTCATATTTTTGCTACTTTACTAATTGATGTTCAAGGATTTGTTAAGGGATAAAAGGTGCAAGAGAAATAGATCTCTTTTTTAGTACAGAATAATACTTGTCTGTAATCCCATCACAAACTACCCTCCTATCAAATTTCCTAGGCCTATCCAAGAGAATGTGACAATCATGCATAGGTACAAMATCCAAAAGCACTTAATCTTCATATCTAGCAATAGAGAAGGGAACAAGTACTTGCTTAGCCTCCATAACTTCTCCACAATCATTTAACCATTTGAAGACGATAAGGCTATAAGTGTTTTTTAGTAGGTAAGTTTGGTTTCTCCACCATATATGTACTGGCAACATTTGCATAGCTTCCTTCATTAATGATAAGATTGCACATTTTGTTATTCACAAAACAATAAGTTTGAAACAGAATTCAAGGATAGATCCTTTTAAAGAGAGAGAGATTAATGTGAATTTGGAATCATAAATGGATGTATTAAGTGAAAAAGGTAACTAATTGGACTGTTTGGGAATTTCAATTTTGATTGCTTCAATATCTCTCAATGCTCAAAACAATAAAGTTGTAATCTTCTTTTTAGCTATCTGTAGCATCTTGAATCACCTCAATCAGAGCTTGGATGAGAGAGCTATACATACTCACATGAAAAAGCAATGTTGAAACTATCTAAACTATCCAATTAGTTACATTTTTCACTTAATATCCCCATATAGGCTTCCAAATTCACAACATTCCATCTCCATTCAAAAGGATTTGTCCTCAAATTCGACATCAAAAGGGATAGAAGAAAATAACCATCTCACACTTTTCTGACTTTGTTTCCCCTTTTATTGAAACCCAACAACCAATATTCACACAAGTTCCTAGGAGAGAAAATCGAATTTTTTTCTTCGTCTTTACAAAAAAAAAAAAAAAAAAAAAAAAAAAAAAAGATAAGCATATCTTCCATACAACCAAAATTCTCATACCAACTGATATGAATCTCATACTAACCTACAAGAACAAAACCCGACAACAAGCAAAAAGGAAACCACAAACCATTAAGAAACATGTTGATCGACACTTGACCCTTTGCCTAAAAAGGCAAGAACCATGACTACAAAGGGGACACCACGCTTAGTCCAAGTGTTACCTAGAATTTGAGTGAAAATTTGAAGTAGAACGATTCAAGTATAAAAATCGATAATTCAAAGTTTGAAAGAAATAATCTTGACAATCTAAAATCTGATAATGTTTACAAAGTCTTGAATGAAATGTATTTATAATAATAAAATTCCAAAAAAAGTATAAAAGAAACTAACTAGCTGTTGAATAAAACAGACAAAACAAGGAAACCTAAGGGTGGGGCGGAACACACACTAAGTGTGTGGTGCATGTGGCATCCAAGAGGACTCCAGAACCTTAGGATATCACATATAAAGTAATTTCAAAGTTTACCAAGAATAAGGAATATATAACACAAAAATCGGAAATAACTAGTAATCACTAACTTTTTAAAATATAAAGGAGAATCCTTATATTTTTAGCAAAATCATTCTTTATGATGGAAAAAACATTCACTAATATTGAAGAAACTCTAAGAACCCGTGCCCCTTCTAGGAAGTTATATTGGACTTCAATTTTGACTCCAAGAATAAGTACTTCAAAATAATTGATTCCATAACCTTTAACTTGACTTGGATTTGTTTTGGACATTTCTAAGTTCTTCAAGAGTTAGTCAATTTAAAGTCTCTCTAACTCTTTTGGTCCTTGCCCATGTAAGCCTTCAAAAAGACTTGAGAAGGTTATGAACAAGTTGCCCATCACTATCTTTCTTGAACTTGGATAAATTTTCAACTTCTTTGATCTCTTTTCTTGTGTCACCTTCATCAGGCTATGTTTAGATTCGCTCAATGAGACTATGTTTCTCACTTACCTGATTAGATGCATCACATATGGTTCGAGTGCACTATACCTTGTTTGAAATTTGACTGTTGGGCCTGCAGCTCCGCAGGCTATTCGAGTTCAGTCCGCTGTCTACAACGGACTTGGGCTGCGAAGCCACRAACTAGATAACCCAAGTTCAGAATGGCTCGTGAGCTCAGCACAGTTTGTGCCCATGTTGCTTCAGTCATCGCGGGCTGTTTGCCAATGCTACACGTAATTGATTAGGCAATACTTTCATCCACCTGCGTAATGCAAGATAAGATAGAGAGCGCGAAAGCTAGAGAAGTTATATATTAAGGTAATCAGGAACCACAAAACACGTCATGTCAGGCACTTGAGTAGATATTTCTAGATTTTAATAAAAAAGAAATCAGAAATTTACAAATTTTTGCAAATTCTGAAAACAGAGTGCAGGAAACAAGCAAGAACGCCGATTCAGAAAGAGCAGCAAAAAGGGGTTTTGTGAAGAGCTGCAGCGCCACGTGATCCATAGATAAAGCAAAAAATGTTCACTKACCTTGTGACTTCGGTTGCAACATTGACTTTAACATTCAATAAAAGCTTTCCAAATGAAAAGGGCCGGGTGAGTCGTGGCAAGTTGAGGACCCGGGGGTAGGGGGGTGGAGGTGCAGTGTGTGAGGGGTTACAGAGGTGAATAAAAGCCCAGCTTTTTCTTTTAGTCCTCTTTTATTTAAACATTCACAAGTTCACGTCACCATGAGAGGTTCACAGAAGTCACCTTCTTCCTCTGCCCCTTCTATTACTCCACACAGTCACACGGTGGAAGAGATGGGAAGACCTCCTTGCTGTGACAAAGTTGGCATCAAGAAAGGTCCTTGGACTCCTGAAGAAGATATCATCCTAGTTTCCTATATTCAAGAACATGGTCCTGGAAATTGGAGATCCGTGCCTACCAATACTGGTAATAAGCTGTTTAAAAGTCTTCTTTTTTTTTTTTTCTCAGCAAAAAAATATTTATAATAAAAGTTTTTTTTCCTGAGCTATGATCTCAAGCACTTTGGGTAGTGAAAGTTAGTGTAGTATTTGTCAAAAAGTTGTCTGCTAACTTTGTTATTTGTTRTGTTTTCCATAATGAATTACTTTGCTTTCCAAGGTTTGTTGAGGTGCAGCAAAAGTTGCAGGCTTCGATGGACAAACTACTTGAGACCTGGAATTAAAAGAGGCAACTTCACTCCTCATGAAGAAGGGATGATAATTCATCTCCAAGCTTTATTGGGGAACAAGTAATAGTCAATGTCYTAGAGATCAAATCCATTTGCTATATTCAGTTTCTTTAATAACATATCATATTTGAAACATGTCTATATGTGTTATGAAACAGTGGCCGCATACTGCTCTTTGAACCGTCCGAGCTAACAGTGTACTTGTCATCTCACAGATGGGCTGCCATAGCTTCTTATCTTCCTCAACGAACAGACAATGACATAAAGAACTATTGGAACACTCACTTGAAGAAGAAGATAAAGAAACATCAATCAAATTCAGATCCGCAAACGTCATCCAGTTCGACACCCTTCGAGTTCGTACCAAGAAATTTCGGTGACAGGAGTGCTGAAAATGGAAAAACCACTTCTGCTTTAAGGATACACCAGAGCTCTTCCATATACGCCTCGAGCGCGGAAAATATTTCAAGACTTCTTGAAGGATGGATGAGATCTTCACCAAAGAATGGAAATCAAGAAGAATTGCATGAAAACGGTGGAAATGAGATCAGGGGAAATGGAAGTCCACTAGCAACTATTTCACTTCAATGCTACCGGACCCAGGGGGAGCAAGTCGGAGGAAATATAGTTTGTAAAGATGACTTGGAGTCCATTTTGTCGTTCGACAACCTGAATAGCTTGTCCTGGGAAAAGTCGTCGAGTGACTCAACTAAAAAGGACTGTGAAAGCAATCCAATTGATGAGAAGACGAACAATGATAATCAGGTCCAGAACGCAAAGCTGGAAAATAATCCTCCTTTATCATTTCTTGAAAATTGGCTCTTGGATGAAACTATAGGTCAAGTTGAAGAAGTGATCGAACTCCCATCAATATTCTAGTGCAAGTTAGAGATCAGGTCATGTATTTGATCGTTTCGGGGTTATCACTAAGAGGGTTTCTTAGAAGTTAAGAATCTCTCATCAATTGTAACTTAATTCACTTAGCTAAATTACTCCTTCCTGTTTTCCTTTTGTTTCTATATAAAAAGACCACTAAGGGATAAAGAGTTAATCTACCTATACTTCCCTTAGTGGAACATAACACTTCCCTTGATTTACTTTCTGTTTTGTTCTTTCTTTCGGGAGCCCCAACGGGGAATGGGGGTAAAGATGGTCATGGTAGTTTCTACATTTCAAAACACACTATCTCTATTACAAATTATATRTCATTTTTATTAATTAATCTTACTAATTTTACCCAAGAAAAAAAAAACTACATTGATTATGTGTGTCGCTATCTCTCCTCATTTCTCCGTTTTGCGTTGAAATGAAAAGTTTTTACTAATTAAAAATTATAAGACTAATAAATTAAAATAAAAATGAGAAAAAATTCAATAAATATTTCATTGATTTTTATAATGAATATCAATTTTAAAACAAAAATTTCTAAAAATTAATATGATCGTTAATATTAATTAGGTGCAGTAATGCATATGATTCCAATCCATCACAAGAACTAAAGAGTTCCCCAATTGGTTGGAGATGTTTGTTTTGGAGAAAATAAAGAAGTTGGAGTGGAGAAAGTTGACTAGTTTACTACATTGAGGAAACGGGCAATTACTGATTTTCCACCAAAGCTGCCGACTAATTATTGCCGCCAAGAAACGGTGACAACTCAAATGAGAAAATTAAAGAATGGAAAAGCTCCTATTAATTATGGACCAATGGTAGGAAGATATGAAACGCAGAAAGAAACAAAAACGGCCCCACATAACCCTAATTAATTTGTAGATATTAGAATCTGAGAYTGGGGCAAAACTACACTGAGGGGGTGAAGCAATGCTTCCTGCTCGTCATCAGCCTTCTGTTGGTCCACCACTTGAAGTAGCATGCGCTCTCGTATTATAGCTCAACACTATAGGTTAAATTATGATGGTATCATTTATTACCATAGAGGATGCCATCAGTGATTATGTTGAGTGACAACAATTACAAGACATGAACTCTTCGGTGATTTTGTTGGGGTGGAYCAGTGTTAAGTAATAGTTCATCCTTCTCAAAATAATTTGCTATTTAGACATAATTACACATATTAAGAAGGTATTAATTATCATATATTTTAAAATTAAATTTATAATTCTAGCCTTCCTTTAATTTTTTATAATTTTAAATATTATTAACAATGTTTATCTTCAACACATTGAAAAATAATGTTCAAGGGTTGAATACAACTAATCAATGAAGGGCAAGGTAGGAACAAAACACATTTAATATGTTACTGACTTCTTAAAATGACAAGTAATTTGAAAAAAAAATAAAGAAAAGCATCCAAATGGATAATTATTTTGAAATGAATGRAGTACTTCATTTGTTTGAAATTCTATCTCTAAATTTATAACTCTCAATCTACTCTCTCAAAGATTAATACTAGTACCTCTGTTTTGATTTACATGTTGCGATGGGGGTATGCATGCAGGATAAGAAATCCCTAAAATTTATATGACATTAGATGAGAATGACCAATTTAATCCTATTTAATTTCATTAACAAATTAATTATTTTCCTTTCGAATAACTGATTCTTTTGCTTTCTCTTTCTTTCATTCAATGAGTTTTTTCTTTTCATTAATCAGGTGGAATATCAATGTTTGACTTTTATTTTTTACTATAACATTAGTAAAAGATAAAATGGGAAAAAAACTCACTAAATCCTCCCTCGATTGCATAATGTGATAATTATTTTTGAAGTAGAAATTTTTCTAAATAGAGTATGTAAATTAAAACGGAGGTATTAATAATAAAAGGAAGAAGATAGAGTTGCAGAAGCACGCTTTTGCAACCCCAAACCCACCACCTATCTCCATCTCTTTTGCACACTCTCTCTCCCTCTATCTCTTGCTTTCATATATTTTCTTCATCAATCTTCAATCTAGTGGTAGAGACGAAGGCCTAGTTTGGAATTTACGAGAGAAAAGAAAAAAATAGGAATGAAAAGAAGAAAAAAGAATAAAGTTTACCTTTTGAGTTGTTTGGGAGTTYAGGAAAGAAGAAATGGTTTTTATTTATTTATTTATTTATTTGTAAATAAATAAATAAAAAACATTTAGAGGGAAATAGAGCATGAGATGTGGTTATTAAGCACTTTTAGAATTATACCTTTATCCATTTCTTTTGTTTGGGAGTTGGAAAGAAATTGATAGAAGAGAGTTAGACATAAAATTGGAAGAGAAATAGTAAAAACATTTATTGAACTTTCTTTTCTCTCTTTCTTCCCATTTTTTGAAAGAAAACTCCGGAAAGAAAAGTGTCCATTTCTTTTTATCCATTTCCTTCCCTTTCTCTACATTTCTTTTTACTCAAAACTCCCAAATGAGATAAAGTTCCCGGTTTCTCTCCCTCTCTCCATTGCTTTCCATCCAAACTAAGTCGATGTGATGGGAAGATGAAGATTGAAGAAAAGCTGTAGAAGAGACGAGAGGGGTAGTGCTATTGCCACCAAATTTTGTTGAATTGTCTTGGACTGACCTTGAAAATAATCCATTAGTGGTCTAAGTCGTGTTTCATGGCCTTTGACAGCCCATCTGGCTTTGTAGTAGCAGGAGGCTTAAGTGGGGGTGGCCGGCAGAAGAAGAGAGGTTGGAGTAGTACGTCAAAAAAGGTCTATTGTGACGTATAACATACATCGCAAGAATTTAAGAAAACATGCCTTATGCCTAACGCGACGTTTTTTTTTTCAAAATTCGTTATTACCACAGTCATCTTAGGTTTTCCCTAACGTTTATAGTAAATATTAGTACACCATCTAGGGTGATTTTTGGTACATGTTTCTTACGATATTTGTTTGTGTCGATATAGATAGGGTTTGTCCAGATATTTGTAAAATGTCGCTAGAGTAGTCTTGTGGCCACAAATATTTGTAGGATGTGATGACATATATAAATATTGGCATACGGGTTTGGAGCCGACATTTGTAAATATTGTCATATCGTTCTATGTAGACACATGATGAGGAGTCATGATGACTTAACTTGTGGGACAAGTTATGTTAGGCAACATTGGTAAACGTCATACTATGGTTCATATGGCGAGATTTGTAGAGAATTTTAGCTAATATTTAAAAATGCCGTCATATGATTCTTGTGGTGACACATTGAAAATGTCATTATATATTATGTAAGCAACATTAGACATATTTGTTTTATTCGATTTGTCCCGACATTTGTATTGACTTATGGAATCGACGTGTCAAAAACCTATGAGATATTTGTGAAACGTCTCAAAAATATATTTGTAGCGACGTTTATAATAGTGGTACAATAGACGTATGCCAACATTTATAAAAGTTGGAAAAGATTATTTTTGATGATATTATTTATAAAAGTCGTATTTTTGATATTCTCCTAACATTTTCTATCTATCGTTTAATATGTTTTATACCAACATTTGTATATGTCGCTATATGAATGTTTTGCCAACACATGTATTAATTGTCTTAGTATGTTTTATGCCAACTTTATAATGTCCTAAACGTTTTCTAGCCAGTATTCGTTAAAATGAAATTTCGTAAAATGTGATTACGTGATAAGCTAAGACATTGACAAAATTAGAGATTTTCAAAATTAGAATATTTTTGTGAATATTTATTTAGTTATTTATTTAATAGTTACTCTAAGTAATTGTGTCGTAGTTAGGTACGTTTGTTAAAATGAATCTGGACATTAAGAGATTTATTAGAAAAATAAACCCTAGTCTTGCTTCTTAATAATAATAATACATTTTTCTTATCTTTTTTAATGTAATATCCGAAACTTGTTTCAGGCTAATGGTTAAGTTAATTTAGTGAATGCTTCAATCAATTTGACAATGGTCGGAGCAATTTCGTCAACGATTAAGTTAATTTAGTCAATGGTTCGATCATTTTAGGAAATGGTTTAGTTAATTCATTGAATGGTTTGATCACTTTAGACAATGGTTCAGCCAATGGTTAGGTCAATTCAGTCAATGGTTATGTAAATAAATGGAGTGGGCATAACAAGTGTTGTAATCGTGTATACCATCTAAACCCGTACCCATCTTCTTATATTCGAGTATAGTATGTCTAAACCTTTCCACAAGCTCTAAACAACCGTCGTGAATCTTCTTCTTCTATGATCAAGACATAATTTCCTTTCTAAACCAAATAATCCCGCCTTTTTTGCGTAATATAATGGATCATATTCAAATTCTTAGATTCATTATGCACAATTGTATTCTTTCCCTCTTATACAAATTTACTCCCATACCCGATTATGAATGTGAAATATCATTGTCATAATATCTCTCTTAGACGCCCAATGAGCTTCACTTTTTGCTATTATTTGCAACATTTTGAGGTGCTATTGCACCAAATCTGAGAGGCTGTTAAGGCACAGCAAAATGTATTTTGACATGTCATATTTCATAAATGAAGGCCCTCTAATAATAGCTTGCCTTGAAGCAAAAGATGTATTTTTATGGTACTTCCCTTTAGCCATAAAAGTATATGATGACGGTGATAAATATATCGAGTACCAAAATTCACACAACTGGAAAGACACTACTGAAATTAAGTAGAAAAATAGAGAGGAAGATGAAGAAGAGAGAGAAAGCAAAACACCGATTTAGAGGCTGAAGAAGATGATTGGGAGGCAGTTGTTAATCAGGACTTCCTCGATGATTTGTTCCATTATCTATTTGGAGAATTATCAGAGTCCAAAGAAGAAGATGTACATGAAGCTGATTTGGACATGTATGAAGAAGAGATAGAAGATGAAAGTGATGCTTCATTAGATATGTCTGATTATAAGGATTAGGAAGTAGATTAGCAATGCAATATTTTGTACGACTTTGGAAATGAACAATTTTCTAGTTCAATATAGGTATTGAGTTGTTTCTAATTGTTGGTATTAATATACTTGAAAATTATGATTATTCTACTTCTCTTCTTTTTTTTTCATTGATTCTATTAATCATAACTGTATCTTATAATATTTAAGGAGTAAAAGTTGAAGGTGAACTAAAATAATTGTGTTTTTTTAGAAACGAATCACTTTAACGATTAAGTAAAAATCTATTCAAGTTATAACTGACAACCATAGTTGAGTACTATAAGTCAGTGATGTCATAGTGGCATTTACCTATAAAACTAATTTCATGGACGAAGCTGATTTGAACCCAGTGCCGACATTGGACATGTGTGGGYTGAGCATGTGTGAGCTAACAAATTGTAAACCAGAAGCCCATTTATTGATTTATGAACTATGTAACCAAGAAGAACATATAAAAACATTAATTTTTACTATAAAATCATTTTTGACTTTATTAAAAGAATTCTTGCTTGGACACAGACACAATTTGATGGACTGTTAAATCTATAGTCGATAACCATCTTTGAGTATACATGTCGAGTATGTCATGGYTGACCTAATTAATGATTCAATGTTGTGTTCATAAATATTATTTATTCAATATCCACAAAATATGTCTTATAGCACTAGGCAGCAGCTGAGCATGACTTAATTTCTATAACATTCATAATACAGTTTAGGAATTACATCTCTTCCCTAATTCTCATTATTATCCATCAATAGATAAAAATTGGATAGTTGAAGAGAATAGGGTTAGCAGCAAATATTTCGAGGGAGTAACCATATTGATTGAGTTTACTTCTCTTTCATTAGCAGACAATAAGATTTCTTGTCCTTGTGTTAAATGTGCTAACAGGTGTGAAACAACTACTGAAAATGTTGTTGAACATTTTTGAACTATGCTTTTTCAACTAGTTATACATATTGATACTGCCATGTTGAGCCATCTTCCACAGATCATATTAATATAATTGAATATGAAAGTCAGATTGGGTGCAAGATAATTAAAATGTTAGACAACTTGTAGAGGACACAACATATGAACACGGGAATTTAGGGCAAATAGATAATCAGATCATTGTTTCTGGTGAAATATGATTTGAATGCAACAAGATTTTGTAAGTTACTAAAACAAACTGATGAACCACTTATTCGATGGGTGCAAGAAGCATAGTTAACCGTCTTTCATTCTAGATTTATTCGATAAGAAGTGTTTGAAAGGATGGAGTACAAATCTTTCAACAATTTGCAGGGTACACTTAGAAAAACATTACCTTGAGTTGAACAATTACCAAGTTTACCAGATGATCTTAAGAAGCTAATTGGCGAACTTGAATTMGGTTATAAGAAATTTCATGCTTGTCCTAATAATTGTATGCTTTTTTGGAAGGACAAAGAAAATTATTCTAATTTCTATATTTGTGGTGCATCGAGATGTGTTGAAGATGGAAACTCACGTCATGATGGTCCATTTACAAGGACTAAAAAAACAAAAGTATTGAAAACATGAAAGGTTTTGCTTTGGTCTTAAAACCAAGACTTTAAAGTTATTTTATGTGTTCCAAGACCACCTCATTAATGCATTGGCATTATGATGAATGAATAGATGATGGGATGTTGAGCCATCTAGCTAATGCTCATTTATAGAAACAATTTGATGTTATGCATATAAATTTTTCTCAAGATTCATGTAATGTTCAAATTGGATAGGAGAGTGATGGGTTTAATCCTTTTAGAAGTATGAATGCCAATCACCATCAAATAAGATTGATGTATTTATGCAGCCTTTCTTTGATGAGTTAATTTACTTGTAGGTGAATGGTCCTGTTACTTATGATGCTCATTCAAAGGCTAATTTCTAGATGGGGGTTGCTGTCACGTGGACTATTAACAACTTCTTGTTATACAACATGCTTTCTGGTTGGAACAACCGTTAACTCATGGTGAAAAGTAATGTTTTCTCGGCTATCGTAGATTTTTGCCGAAAAGGATGAAATGTTGCAAGTATTGAAAAGTATGAAGTGTGAAGTTAACGTAATGGAAGTTGGTAGGACTAAAGACATATGATTGCCATGTGTTGTTGCCCAAGCTGCTCCCCATAGCTATTAGAGTAGTTATAAAAGAAAGTGTGACTCAAGTAATAATTGAATTGTGCATTTATTTAAAAAGAAAATTGTTGCAAAGTTTTAAGTGTAACACACATTGATGAGCTCGAATTACAATTTGGTGAAATACTTTCACAAACAAAAATGATCTTTCCCTCATCGTGTTTCACAATAATGTGCATTTGACCATTAATTTATCAATAGAGTCAAAATTACCAGGTCCAGTGAACTATTGCGRGATGTAGAGGTATATTTAATAGATATACTCGGCTATGTTTTAAATTCATTTTATACGAATTACTTAGTTTGAATTCACGTTGTTGTAAATATTCCTCAATTCAGGTCTTGTTTCATTAAATGCATCTATATATATATATATATATAAGAGTTGTACTGTGTCTTGTTACAAAAGTTGATGTTATTCTGAGTACAGTTAAGGAATATGTCTAGAATATAAGCTATCCAAAGGAATCAGTGCAGAAGGGTACATAGTAGATGAGTCCATAACTCATTGCTAAAGATATTTTGAAGACCATGTTGAAACAAGGTTCAACCTCCCGTCGATAAGTGATGATACTTTATAAAGTAAATAATACATAGGAAAGCCCTTTCAATGTAATTACCGGCCATCCAATAGGAAAAACAGATAATCTAATTCTTGATGATATGACATTGATGCAAGCATATCGAGCTATAATCCTTTACATTAACTTGATATATGCAATTATTGAGTAAGCATATCGAGCTCTTTATACAACTAATTATAGAAAATCATATATTACTGATATATTTTAATAATTCTTAATTCAATTATTTTTAGTGAGCACAAGTCTCACATCAAAAGAACTAAACGGAATAAGAATCGTTTGCATTTGATGAATATGAGTTAGAATCACAACATATTGCAGCATTACTTAGTTCGTGATCAAGTGAGTCTTGCTTTGTATGAATTATCAAATCAATTCTGCTCATATTATCTGATATATACTTTATCCCATTATGATCAAAACATGATTTGTTTACAAGTTTGTAGGTTGACGAGGTGAATAGCCACTGAGTTAATACTTAGATTACATGGCTGGCCTGAGGTCCAACTAACGTTGTGTAGAGATTTAAAAGGTACATTGTTGCTAGTTTTAGATACCATACTAAATAGTCAGAGGCTAGAAGGATAACTCAAAATAATGGAGTGGTCATCACAACAAAAACATCCCTGAACGATAATCAAGTTGAATATTACGATGTTATAAATTATATTATTGAAATTGAAATTATTATGAACGATTTAGAGTTATGTTGTTCAAGTACGATTAGGCAGATTTAGAGTGAGGAAAGAGCATCTAGAGAGACAGATTTGGATTAACACTCATTAATAGCTCTAGATTAGTTCACAAGGGTACAAGGTCAAATGACGAACCATTCATTGTGGCATCAAAGGTCAAACAAGTCTTCTATGTGCAAGACTCTGTAGAGACAGATTGATATGTAGTTGTAGAAACTAGGCCTCATGATCTTTTTGACATGGGGGATGAGGTTCCGGTTGCACCAAATATCCAACTCATGGATACTTATGATGTCATGCAAGTTAGTAATTCTAATAGGATGGATATCATTTCGCTACGAAATGATATAGATAACACACATACTGGTGTTCAAGAGAGAGATGAAGAAATTAATCCGTCATGGGAGGAAGATTACAATATTGTTTATCAAAGGTCATTCTTATATTAATTTGTATTTGCATTTGCATTTTTCCCATTAAATTGACTATAATAGTCGGGCATACTAAAGGATACTTGCATGTATGAAAAACAGAACCAGTTCCCTATGCATATAGATTTCTATACAATATTTAAATCTTAAACATTGAATTGAAAAGGTAAGTAAATAATTCGTGATTTGGGAAACCAAAACACAATGTAATGTGCAACCATGAATCTATACATTATTTTAAATCTTAAACATTTAACTGAAAGGTAAGTATGTTAGAAAATTAAGTAAGTAAATCAAAGTCTCAATAATTCATTCTTCTTTTTTCTTCTTGTGCCCTACTGTAAAACAAACCTAACTGAACCTCCAATTCGATTCTCCTGTTTCRTTCACATCTCCTACCCTCTCTATCCTGCAAAGTAGCAAACTCTACTCAAAACCTTTGCTCAACTATACTGCTTACACTCAGCTATCCTCGATAATTGGGACTATAACTCACACTAAGATACCATCTCACAAGCTTCCCAGAACACCAAGTATGGAAGGCATTAAAGTTCTGAGGGGGACTATCCCTTTCGAGCAAGATTAGGACCCCAGGTCCAACAAGTTGAAGCATAAGTTTGCAAAAAACTCAAAACAATTCTTGTTCGAACTATTCAAAGAATGATTGATGACGAATTTCATTGCAGAGAAGTTGTCCATGTAAGGTGCTGAATTTTGATCAGTTACAGCTTCCATTACCGAAATAATTACTTAAATTTGAAGAGTGGAATAAATTATTTTCATACGATTTGTGTTATGAAAAGGTAGTTAGACTATTTTATGCAAATACGTGGAATGAGCATAATGAGAATAGGAATCTGATTAAATCTTGGGTGAAGGGGGTAAAATTAGGTTGGATGAAAAGATTGTTAAGAAGTTTTTGACTTAGCTGCTGGAGGCTTTTACATTGATGAAGTTGGTGAATATAATAGTAATACAGTAAGTGTTACTAAGGCAAAGCTATACAAATTTCATTATGGGCATCCAACAAAAGTTAATTAGAACCTCATGGATCTCAATGTGAGATTTGTAGCTCCTCATTGTTGCTCAATTTGTTCAATATCAATAGGGGAAAAATGCAGTGAGTGATTGGGTTCTCACTTACAAAGTTTTGAAGCATAGAGAGATTAATTTTGGTGATTTCTTCATGATCAACATTGAGCTAACTCTAACCAACAAAAGGAAGCTACCATATGGTTGCTTATTGAGACAGACTTTTTAGCACTTTGAGGTATATCTAGATGATGAGACTTGTGTTCTTTGGAACTAGAAACTTTCAAGCAATAAGATATAAGAGAAATAAGTTGCAAGAAAATTCTGACAGTCTTGATGATAATGGGGTTGAGGATGGTAATAGTTCCAAATCTACAACAATGATTTTCAAGCTTRAAGCAATTGAGGAATGTGTGTTGAAGATTACAGGGAAGGTTAAGAAGATGCAGAGTAGGCAAAAGATTTCTAAGACAACTTTCAAGAAGTTCAAGAAGGAAGTGAATGAAAATTTCAAAAAATGCATGCCAGGCTGAGAAAAAAAGCTCTTAAGTATTCAGGGAGAACCCTTGATTTGAATAAAAAAGAAGAGGAAGCCGCTGAAGATTGAGTTCATTTTATGGATGATGCCTTCATTGAACAATATTGTATTCAAGTTAATTTCAATGTCTTTGTTGTACAATATTCTATTTTATGGATGATGTCTATTTATTGATTTTTGTGGATGATAAATGCTTCATTAATTGTAACACCCCCAGATTAGGAACCTTATCCTAACCCGGGAATGTTACGTCATTCTACTCGCAAATAATCAACTATCATTTAAAACTCAACATTTWTTTAAAAAATGAAGACAGCGGAAGTCTCAACAATTGAAACCATTCAAAAATAAAGACAGCAGAAGCTTCAAGAATTTAAACCATTCAAAAATTATATATCTTATTACATAAATCGATTCGAAAACCAGTTCCTAGGTATCATAGCTCGCCCACAAGCGACCTCTTCGCSCCATCTAGTTACATATCATCTGAAATGAYACATCAGAAAARGAATGAGCTAAAAAGCCCAGTAAGTAACCTCATGCATGAATKCATGAACATGTCCTAYATGTCRTGAAATTTTAAGGTAAATRAAAAACTTTTCAAACMTTCCCTTTTCAAAATTTCTTTACAAAACATTCCCTTCAAAATTCACTTTCAGTAAAAACTTTCCATTTCCATTCGTTCATTAGCTCACTAGAGCGTAACGCCTAGCCACTAAGCTCTACAATGGGCCATAGTTATTTGGAACCTGATTCCATTCCTACCGGTAGAACGGCAAAGCGGTTAACATTCAAAAAAAAGTTTTCTTTCCATTCTTCCTCCTCCAAGGAGGTGAACATTCCATTCTTACCTACCCTCCAAGAGGGTAGGGTCGGGTGCGCCGGTCCCTCACGCCCCATTTCCCACTCACATCTTTTGTGGCTAGGTTTACACTCCTTTTCGAAAACTTTAACATTTTCAAAACTTTAACCTTTTCCTTTAAAATTCCATTTTCTAAACCATTCACCTTCTAAGTGTGTGAATGGCTCATGCCAAATGTGATGTAGAATTCTAACTACATACTCATGACATGAAATGCGTACAACCTTATTTAACATAACGTTTGACAAACTGTACACGATAAGAAACATGATAACATTTCATTTGACAATACAGGATATGAACACATTAACATTTCACACAATTATACACACATCATCATACAATCTCATACACAACATATTTGAGCAACCAAAATAATTCAATTACATTCATTCATAATGTTAATGAGATGGGAGGATTACTTACATAAATCTCAGATTAAATAATAATCACACACATACGTTAATGAGATGAGAGGATTACTTACATAAATCTCTGATTAAATAACAATCACACACATACGTTAATGAGATGAGAGGATTACTTACATAGAATCCTGTACGTAAACAGGTTCTTACTTAAGTTGCAAAGTGGACTCCTTCAACCGATCTTATCGTAAGCTCTCGAAATGACCTAGTTGATTACGAACATAAGGTTTACTTAGGTCGATCGTCCCAACTTAGATATTATGCAGTTAATCCAAAAATATCCTGTATAAATTTATAAATCCAATTTAGTTCTCATATTATTGAATATTACGTTTTAAAGGTACAATTCGACTCCTTAGCTCAGGTATAAACCTACCTAACTATGTTCTCCAATAAATTCACTTCAGGGCATAGTTATGTACAAGTCATAAATTCAATGTCAAGTGTTAATAAAGGGCCTCCTTGGGATTTGTCAAGGATATTTGCATAAAATTGCCTCATAAGCTCGGGGTAATACACCCCATGGAGGCAAAAGATAGGTGCCYAACTGAGATTGCTATATGCAATTGAGATATGAAGAACGGTATCTATAGAGAGAGATACCTCTTTCCAACTATGATATGACATAACCTACGCACGTCATACCATGTCTGACACTCGCATTTGTAAACTAAGGGATATTAGAGGAAATAGGCACGATAGGATTAACTACCCCACAAATCTTATGGTCTCCCATYGAACTCTCCATGTATGACTACTTAACTTATCAACTCCTCAACCTAAAACACTAAGTAAATCAATGATAATATCACCAATGACAAGAAGATCCAAGAACCTCCTAAAAAACCACCACAAATCAAGCTCTTCCAATTTCACCAATATAATTGAGAATTGTAGGTCACAAGCTCACAAGTATTGCAATTCAAAACACATGTAGCCATGTATCTTAGTATGCATTAACTGCACAATAGACAAAGTTCACAAGCTAAAGTTCCACAAGTCTAACAACCAAGAATATATTTTCTAGGATAATTGTGCTCATGATATAAATGTAAAGCAATGATCATTGTAAAAACACCATGAGAAAAAAAGAAGTAGGAACTTGAAATTGGGCAAAGGGAGGGAATGTTTAAGTATTCATGTCCATGAATAGTACAATTTATGCCTCATAATCAACAATTCTTCAAAATAGCAAGAATGAGTTGTCCAAATTCCTCAAATTGGCATTCAACTCATACATATAGCTTCACCCAAAAATGTATAAGCAATAAAAATTATGGAGACTTTGTTAAGAAAAGATAAAAAAATTCATACCGATGCTTGATGCCTAAAAGAATTGCAGCTTTTCCTTCAATGGGAGTGAATTGCTTCAAGAATCTTCATAGGTGTTGATGGGTAAAAGACTGGGGYTGAGAATTTGAAGTTTTAATGGWGAGAAATGTGAAATATTGAAGGTTTTCTTGTGATAAAGTGGAGAGAACCGTGTTTGAGGTGTGAAAAATGGTCAAAATATGAGTTAAAATAATGCAGTATTATCCCTTAAACGAAATGAAATGACATCGGTTGCTTGGTAGATTTTTGGCCAAAATTGGTAATTATATTGGTGCAAGTTAGCTGACCAAACCAGCATCAGTTGCTTGCTGGGAAAACCGACAACTTATTTTTTTTTTGTAACTGACGCCGGTTCAGCCGTACATATGAACCGACGCTGATTTGACTTTTTTGTTTTATTTTAAGAATGATAACAACTTTGCGAGGGAAAAACAATTAGAAATAAGAGGGAAAAGAGAAAGTTTTTTAAAGATTGGATTGGCTCCAAGAAGTGATTCTTTAAGCAGCGCATGGCCGGATTAAGAGGAAACGAGTCCGCGATCTTGGTGTAAAGTGATCCACCTGTCGGCCAAGACAATGTTGAAGTCTATGTCCATTGACCTTGAACGTTCCTTGGTGATTCATTCGAGATTTCCATTGCACTAGCAGGAGATACAATAGTAACAATAAAAGTCCAGACCATTTGGATTTCAGCTTACCTGGAAAAAGCTGCAATGAGGAAGTGTACAGGCACAACTTGGTTGACCAACTTGGAACTCCCTTCTCAAGATTCATTGTCATGAACTTTTTATGCGCGATCTTCATAAATCTGAGGAGTTTCTCATGTGCAAATCCAGGATGAGGTTTCTCAAAGTTCACTAAAGGTATAGGGACCCTTCTTTTTTTTTCCCCCCTGCAACTATTAGTCAATGATTTAAAGTCTTTTAAAGCCCAGAAAGCCTTATTGCTCTAGTTCAAAAGGTAAGTGACAAGCTTTTTCAAACACTAGAGATAACGAAACTTACCTTTCGGCTGTCGTGTATATGATTTTGCAGTAGTATGCCCACTAGAGCATTCATCTTAGTTAAAGGGACCAATCCCTTTCTAGATGGTAATACAGTTTTTTCAAGTATTCTTGTTACTGCCTCTATAGGGAAAGCCTCTACTTGACGACTTGTTGGGTAGTGATAGGAGTGGCTACTTTATGGAATACCACCATACCTTCTTCAACGAAAACCTCTCAACTGCTTATGTGAATACTCGCGATTTATTATTCATTTTTACGACGAACTTTATATATTATATAATTTATATTTGTAATTCACGAATTGATTATATTCCTGATTATTAGTTATTTTAATTATTTGCTGCAGTGGAAGGGAACTTGGCGGGCCGTAGGTTCGATGTTATCAATTAGAAAACAGTATTGTTCTGGATTCGTCTATTTATTCTATGCATTATTGTATGGTAAGTATCTTTTAAATGAAAGATTTTATTATTTAATTTAATTAGGAAATATTTAGTTTATCAATTTAGCGCTTGACCTGGTTAGCGGTTAGATTTACCTATCTTATCACCTAGATACGGTCTAATAAGGAGTACCGTTTATGATCCAGAAGTAACTGTATAGATTTTGAATTTAGTGGGCTTTAGTTGGTTAAGGATAAAAATGGCCTTACGAAGGACTTTTGTTAGGTCTTAAGTTAGTTTATCCAAAAAAAAAAAACTATTTAAATTGAGGAGTTTATTGTTCATACTTCTTACCCCAAGAAAGAAGAGAAAGAAACCCTAACCCCCCTATTAGCCGCCATTTCCCCCATAGCTGTCGCTTCCTCCCTCTTACCTCCCCCCCCACTGACCTTGTCCTCTCTATTCTTCTCCTCTCCGCTCTCTCCTGCTTGGTCAAATGCCACAACCGTTCGGACAACTAGGCCTCACTCCTCGCTGCTACGAGCTCACAGATGCTTTTGGTTATGCCGCTGCAGGTTTCCAGATGCCAGGAGGTCACTCAAGATCGTTCATGCCTAGATCTACATACTAGATCTCTTTACTTCGTTGCACAAGTTGCTATCCACTGATCGACCGTTCTGCCCCGCCCCTGCACAAAGACGCCGCTCGAATTGACAGCAGTACTGCCATGGCTGGTCGCTCCGGTGTAGCTTGTCGACAAAATTCTAGAACTTTGATCTATTATGCATTGCTAGAACTTGCTACCAATTGAAAGGAGGTTGTCGGAGCTCATAGTTGGAGAAGAGCGCTAGAACAGTTGATGGAGCTCATGAGGCACCTAGGCGACCTGACACCCAGGTGACCAGGCGACTAGATGCCCAGGCAACCAGGCAACCAGGCGACCAGGCATCATGCTCCGTCCACTCAAACTAGTTGCTCGCACGTCGTTTGTTCGCGACCAAGCCACTGTTCGCGGCTGTTTGCACACCCAGAGCGTATTTTTCCTAAAATAGACACCATTACATCTTAGACTCGATACCACACCTAAGGTTCAGGATTCAAGATGAATCCTTAGTTTCTTCATTTAAATTAATCGAATGGCCTAGGTTTTGTAGAATGTAATAATAATTAAGGAAAAATATAGAATATATTTAACGTGAAATTTAAGTTAGTACGATTAACTAAAAGAGGTATATAATTTTTAGAAATATGATAGAATATAATTCAAGGTAAAATTTAGGGTTTGTATAATAAGTAATATATTATGATTATGATTATTATTGTTGTTTTAAGAACGATTAGGAGTCATGAAATTAAATTATAATATTAGTAGTTCGATGTTTATTGACATGAAAATTAAATTTAGAAATTATYGGTTAATCTCACCCATAGGAAAAATGATGAACGTATTAATGGTGAATACTTATGTTAAATGAATATTCTTTGTGTAACAATGTTAGGATACTTTTGCCACATTGACGGTGTGGGCAACCAAGACACCCTACTAGTGATTTAACATAACCAAATTTACTAAGGACTACAAATAAGTAAACTCACTCATTTTCATTTATTGTAGTAAATGTGTATTGTTATTATGATTGAATATCTATGTGAATTGAATGTGAGTTCATGGTTTATATTAAAGTAAGTAAATTCCCTCAATTTTTATTTGTTGTGATACATGTATATTGTTATTATGATTTAATTAATCTTATATGTTATGATTGTGATACTATTTYCAGTATGTGAATTTACTATTCATTGACATGTTAGAAATTTTAAGTTAAGAGTTTATGTGATCCATGATCATAAGCATGTAGTTTGCAGTAGTTGCACATTCTCCGGCATGGACGCAATCATACATTTCAAGAAAGGAAATGTTTTAAAGAATCAAATTTTGGAAAGGAAAATGTTTTGAGAAATGAAGTTTGGAAAAATATTATTTTTATGATGAATGGTTTCCAAACGTTAAGGATTTTGAAAAGGGGTGTATAGCCCAGACCATAAAAGGTGCGAGTGGGAAATGAGGCGTGGGGGATCGAAGCACCCGATATAACCCTCTTGTAGGGTGGGAATTCATGTGTTATTCACCTCTTATGAGGATGTTCKGAAAAAGATTAACTTATGTTAAATGCTTTGCAGTTTTATCGGTAGAATGTGATCAGGTTTCAAGTAATAATTACCTACTATAGAGCTTAATGGCTAGGCGTTATACCAAGTGACCTCACGATTTTATGAAACGGAAATGTTTGGGAAGTCTGATGTAATAGAAATATTTGGAAAGTTCCAACAAAGGGAATTCTTGAACATCATGACATATAGTGCATGACACACGCATTAATGCATGAGATTTACTTACTGTGCTTAGTAGCTCACCCCATATTCTTGTATTATATGTTTCAGGTGATGAATAGCTAGATGCTGTCAGGAGATTGTTTGGGAGCAGGCTTTGATACCCAAGAGTCATTTTATTAATTAAAATTTTCTATTGATTTATGAACTTGTTGAATGTTTAAATTTTATTCAAAAGCTTCCGATGGATTTTAAATAAATGAGTATTTCGTTGGTGAATGATATGGATGGGGCTTGAAGTTATTTCATTATATCTAGAGTATTGAGAATATTTGGTGAGGAAATTTTTTGATTGTTTACAGGGCGAAATGTTGATATTATAGAGGAAACTCTGTTGAAATTTTATAAACCCTTTTGTATTAAAATATCTAAATTTTTATTTTCCCTAATTTTCGCAATATATGTAAGGGTAAATAGGTGACATTCTMGGGTTATGATAGATTCTAATTTGGGGGTGTTACAGCTTATTATGAAATTAGGTGTGGCCATCACTAATAAGGGTCAAGATGTACTAAAATGACAAAAAATATTCTTTTTCAAAAACCTTGTGACCACCCTAGAATCATTAGTAGGAGAGGCTATAGCTTTGACTCATTTAGATACATAATCCAAAGTAACTAGAATATATTGATTGGAGCAAGAAGAAGGGGAGGGATCCATGAAATCAATGCCACAAATATCAAATAAGTCAACAACAAAAATATTAGTAAGGGGCATCCCATGTCTTTTAGAAATATTTCCACTCCTTTGGCATTATTCACAAGCAAGAACAAATTTATGACAATCCTTAAAAAGGTTAGGCCAGTAAAAACTAAATTGTAATACCTAAGTCGCTGTTCTTATGGGACCAAAGTGACCTCCCACTTCACCATTATGGCAATGGTGTAGGACACTCACCATCTCCTTTTCAGGTACACATCTCTTAATAACTTGGTCAACACATAATTTGAACAAGAAAGATTCATACCAWAAATAATGTTTAATATCAAAGAAGAATTTCTTCTTTTGCTGATAAGTGAAATTAGGCRAAAGTATATAATTGACCAAATAATTGATAAAATCGGCATACCAAGGTAAGGGAGATGYASATATGGCAAACAATTGCTCATYRGGAASGAATTCATTTATAGGAACTATCTCATTAGAACATTCCAACCTAGACAAATGGTCYGCTACTACATTCTCGGATCTCTTTTCATCCTTAATTTCAAAGTCAAATTCTTGGAATAAAAGGATCCATCAAATCAATCTAGGTTTAGCATTAGGTTTAGCGAATAGGTACTTTAATGCAGAATGATTAGTATACACAATAACATCTGAACCAATGAGATATGATCGAAACTTATCAAAAGTAAAAACAACTATTGGAAGTTCCTTCGCAGTGGTTGCATAATTCTTTTGAGCCTTATTTAAAGTCCTACTTCCATAACAAATTACACAAAAGTTTGCCTTTGTCCTAAAATAGCTCCTACAGCCATATCACTAGCATTGCACAGGACCTCAAATGGTAAATCCTAGTTTAGTGCAACCACATGGTGTTGAACTCAACTTTTCCTTTAAGGTGGTGAATGGTTGCAAACAATCATTGGACAAATTAAATGTCTATCCCTAGCAACGAYGCCAAAAGCATGATACGAATTTAGTAAACTAGCAAGTGCACTAGACTGTATCATATAATACAAATAAGATATTGTTCCCTCAGAGAATGTAATCCTAATTACCACCTTTCCTGAGCTTTAGACTTTATTTAACCATTCAAAGATTTGAATGTGATAAACTATTCTATGAATAATTATTAACAAAASAAAGTAAAATCAAATGATTGAATCAATGGAAGACAATTCTAAGACACATAATTTCACCTGTGCCAATCTTTGTTATCCCATCGACTTTTTAGACTAATATATTGATCAATGAAAAATCGAAACCTTGTTTATCAACTATACTTTCTCAAGTTATAATCAACCTATTTTACTAGGTAACCAAGATATATCTATACTCAAATTATGTGAAGATATCTCAAATACACATGAAATTTATGGTTATGTTAATTGACCTAATCATCTAGGTGTTATCTTTAATTGACCTAGAGTGTGATAAAATCAAACAAAGATGGCCAAACATTTAATTGAACAACAAGAAAAATAAGAAAGCTTTAGAGGAATTCAACACATCAAATCATGCAAAAGTCTTCTCAAGTAATATAGAAATATGAAACTGAAGCAATTGGCGTTGCTTTGAGCCCRGTTTCCTTCCATGGGCCGATTTGAGCARTTTTCTTGGGYCTTTTCTCAACCAATTCATCTTGGGCTTCTAATAATCCTTTTTGGGGTCTATAAGGTCAAATGGGGTTTCATTGTAATGCCATAATACGTCTTTTATCTAGATTAATGTATTTTCTAAGATTTTGCTCATCTTTACTTGCAYAATTGTTCCTACAAAAGAAATTGAACAAATKATGACAAAAATACTCATTGAAACACAAAATACATCAATTATCATAGTATTGTTCTCTAGAAAACCATCAATAATATAGATAGAAAATTGATGTATTACACTCTTATAGTGAATTCCTTAAATCTAGATCAACATCCTGATTTTGTGCATAGTTGGGAGAAATGGCCCTAGGATTTGACTGTAAAATATACTTATTCTTTCTTAGTTTGACCAATTGGTTGGTTTCTCTTATCTCCCCCAAGTAAATAGACAGAAACATAGGGAAATCTATTAGTTTCTGTCGATAGGATGTGTTAGCCGATTGCATGGTTTTTGTGYCGATAACATCTTCTACCGACTTTCAGGCAAACAAGATGTTTATCTTTTGCACTTGGAGCAGCTATATAGCATTTCCATCGGCTCACATACATCTAGCCATTCTCGGTTGATTGAAATTTGGTGTGAACACATGCTCCCAAATTCTTATCTTATTGATTGTTACATGAATGAGATAACAATTGATGATGCTTGGCCTTCTCACATGGTATTGAGTGCATACCGCTGCCATCACCAAGGCTAAGCTAACCCAAGTCACAGCTATCAAATTCAGCTGATTTGACCCTAGATTGTTATGATTACTACTTTGTAACTATCAGCTTATTTTTAGATCTTTCAAGTGGCGAAAATGATTATGTTTGAGATTTTTTATTTTTTCTTGGACTTTACCTCTTTTCATCTTCTTCTTTATTCAAAAAAAARCTCTTTCATCTGCATTTTGCCTTTTCTCTACCTTTCTCACAAATCTTCTCTCTTGCATTCCTTCTTTTCTTCAAACAACAAGGGCTTCTAGGAGTAGTGAGTCAACTGGTCTGCCTCTAGATTCAACCTCCAACTCTGATGATTGAAACGTTATTTTCTACAATGCCAACTAAGGGGCTTATAAACTCAGCCTTCCTCTGATTTGAACCATCATAGATGAACAACTTTTATCCTTCATGATGCCTCTTGGTTTTAACCTTCCTCTTCATTGCTCGAGCTGGACTTTAGCTATTTAGCCTAAGATACTCCGTTATCGGCCAAATCACCTTGAAGCTATGATCAGTGGATAGAAAGAGTGGATGCCCAATACAACTACAATTAGCAACAATGGGGAATTCTTTTCCATGCTATCCACTTAATCTCCTTCACTTACGAACCCGATTGAAACCTACTGATGACTGTGATTCCATTTTTGTCATCAGCTGTGAAATACCTAAGAGGAGAGTGAACTAGCTGTATACAAATGTTTCTACCCTCAAACTATTTATTTATGCAATCCTATTTCAAGCAACTAGTATAGTCTATGAGATTTCTAGAATATAATGTAAGGGAAACACTCGTAAAGCTAAGCAAGAATAATATTGAAAGATATATAGTCACACAATATCAATATAAAATATGGAATCAAATATTAAAGAGAACAAGGAATAGAGACAGTAGAACAAGGATTTATACTTGTTTGACTTTCCAAAGTCATCCACTACCTAGGGTCTCCCCTAGGATTTCAAATTTCCACTAATTTGTGTAATTTTAAGAAGCTTACCCATAGTCAACATTTTCCCAACCTTTTCCCAAGACTAGAGAGGTGCAACATTTTCTAGGGTTTTACACAACCTCTCCTCTATCATAAGAGTATAAAATTCACAAAGAACTCACCTCTAAACTAGATGAGTTTTACAATAGAAGCTTAATAGAGATCTCTTGATGGACGGATAATACAGTTAAAGATTCCAATTAATCTTTGGACAGAGTTTCAATGAAGTGGATAAAGTTCAATGGTGTTTCTTAGATGAAATGTAAAGATTTAGCTCAAAACATGTTGATTGCAAGTTGGATGTCTCAAGGATATGTTTCTTGTGAGTGTAATAGTTATAATTAGTCTTTTTATATGTGTAGAAATCAAGTTATATTGCATGAAATTTAGAGTTTAATAAAATAGCAGTTGTACTAGCCATTGGACACATATATTTTRAGTTTGTGATTGCATTGACGCAGATATGTGTCATTGATTCCATCCACGACATCTTCCTTAGATTCGTGGCAACAGTCCATAGCAACATACCACATGAAAATCAAACTTTTCTAGATATTTTTAAGATGTAAACCAGGCTAGTATATATTATGTATTTTCAAAACATCTTTTGAGATGCAAAAAGACTTGTATGAAGTTTTTTAAAATGTTTATGAGCTTTATAAACTTAAATGCACTCTCAAAGGGATTAGTCATAAAAGAATAACCTAATCTATATACCTCATTTGACTAATCTATAATCTTCAAGTCTTTAAGTCGTCATATTTCATCTTAGGACTTGAGATCTTTAATTTCTTCTTGTGAGTTATATTTGCATTGAAGTCCATGCCAATGGTTGTACAATTACCAAGATSAATTGTTTGAACTTCTTAACTATATAACAAACTCACATGTACATTAGTTACTACTAGTCAATGTTTTGTTATTCTCAGAATTTGGATTGATTGTGGATTAGGCACGCAACCTAACAATCTCTCCCTTTTTATGATGACAATAATAAAATAAGAGTATAGTCAAGGGTACATAAGACCATTAATAAGCATACTTTAGAAGGGGAACAATGATAGAAAGAATACAAAAACATGTATAACTAAACATGTATAGTATACTCTAAAAGGGGAACAATGATAGAAAGAATACAAAGCATGTATGAAACAACATCTATAAGACAAGTGAAGCTCCCCCTTTCTTGAGTCTTTCCTATTTTCATTTGCTCATATAGTTTATCCCCTTTTTTGTAAGCATCAATAAAGAAACCAAAGGAAAGAGTAAGAAATGCTCCCCCTTAATATATCCTTTAAATATTTAAAAACAATATATAGGAGAAAGGGCACTCAACCCCCTTTAACAATAATAYGTGYAATATGGAAAATATATATCGATTGTGTGTTTGTACAAAAGTCAAGTATATCTCATTATGCGTATGTGCATATGTCAAATAATCTTCAAGAAAAATGATAATATCCATAAGCATAAGATCTAGAAACCACAATTCGTAAGCAAATAACCATAATCCATAATAAATAACCCTATTTAATTTGTTATAAAAAGTTTAGTTTTGAACATGTGGCTTTTGAATGAGATTAATGATTTATGTTTATGTTATTTTGATTATAAAGTCATTGAATTCGAAAAAAATTAGAATAGTTTGTCTTAGACATTTTCTAAATAGGCATTGGAAGGAACATGTTCCGCCTATTTGAATAATCCACATAGCATGGACGAAAAGCTAGAACCCCATTCTTTTGGCCAACCTGGCGATAAACAACTAGGACTTAATTCAAGTTTTGACCTAATAGTATAGTTTGATTTTGTTCTGAGCTTCTGTCTGATTTATGTYTGAAGCGTTTTTAAATTTGAAAAAGGTATTTTTAGAGTTAATTTTATAAGTTTCATGAGTTTYCTTCTAGTTGCTACCTATTTTGGSGATCTTGATGCTTTTCGAATTTGCTTGTTTGAACCAAGCTGGTCGTAGTTTTGCCTCTAACCATTTGTTGTTTCTTTAATTTTATTTAATTCCCTTCAGTAACTTTTTTCCAGTTAATTGGGCATGTTGGGCAGATTCTTTGGTGTTATTTCATGGCTTTCATGTTTTCCTTTTCTTCATTCTTTTGCCTCTGCAATTCCCATGCATATATCCTTTTAATTTATTTTTAGTTTTCCTTATTGTTTCTATGTTTCTTTGTCTCGTTTTCCTTATTGTTTCTATGTTTCTTTGTCTCGTTTTCCTTTTTTACTTCACCTAAATACTTCTCCCATATGCTGCTTTTATAGACTTCTTCTCTCGTCGGATTTATTTCTTTACATTTTAAATTAAGAATGAATATTTATACAAAATGGATTTTAATGAATACATAAAAGATAATTGAATGTSTATATGTCAAACCATGTTCAATCTCATATAATGGGGATTGTTCTACTTACAGAGTAAGTTACTTACTCCCCTGTTTCCCYTTTTAGAACAGGAAACCTCTGGAAACGAGTTCTATGGCAACGTTTTAGTGAAAGTTAGACATCTAGAGTTGAAGAACAAGTTTATTGTTTATTTATTATTTTTATTTATGGATTTAAGTTTAAGAAAGCTCATTGGGAAAAGAGGTCTGGTATTCTTTGAGGAAAACTGTAGAAAATACGGCYGTGCCATATCTCAGATACAGTTTAGAGCCAGTTTTAGCTCATGACCATCAGTGGTATCAGAACCTAGGTCTCAATATATTTGGTTAGAATCAAGTTATGAGAACTTAGAAGTGGAATAGGTTCTATAGTAAATACTTCAGCTGCATACAATAATTTAAGGTAGGATAATAAGTTGTTGAATTATATATAAATATGAGAGCATTCTTTCGTGGTTTTTAGGATAACTAAATATGCACATTGGATGTTCTTAGTATGTGTTGGTGTGCAAAAATTGCCTAACCARTTCGACTATCTYGGTTGTGGCGTACTAAGCTTCTCAACACAACGAGACCTGAGTTCTAGTTAACTAGCTATGTAATCGGATCACTAGATCCATAGCAACCTTTTTTTTATATGTGCGATTCTTGAGTTAGCTTTAGCAAGCTCTTGTTAAATGTGCAAGTAAAATATGCTAACCAGGAAAACAGTTTTGTGTTTGTTGTAGCCAAGATATTAGCAAAATGAATCTTCCTAGTCGATCAAAATGAAAACAAACTAAGACAAGCAAGCAAACATAAACTAGAAAATGTCAGACAGTAAAAAGATACAACTAAGATAATTGAAGCTAGCCTAGTGATTATGCTGAAGGATGCCAAACAACAGAAACATGCAACTGAGTTAGCTTAGGGTAAATGAGTGATTATACTAAATGAGGAAATGATGTAGTTAATAAGATGAAACAAGTTAAGTAATCCAATATAAATTAGAAGGCTACAAAGAAAGCTATAAAGAAAGCATAAAGAAACCAATAAAGAAAGTAAAATAAATTGAATAARCTAAAAGATTACGCTACTAAGGTTGGAAATACTTATCATCTAAGAAAGTAAATAAGTATTCTAATTCATAAACATTATAGAAGAAGAATGCAAGACTTGCCTAACAAAGCAAATAAAATCAATTAACACTAGAAAGCTTATCATAAAACTATCTACTTAATGAAAACATAGATAAAAATAAAGATAATATTCTTGATTGTTGGGTTGATTGATTGTCTTTCTATGTTTCACCTCTTCTTATTTATACTCCAACTCTTAACATCCTTTTAGCTATTGGCCGAGAAAGATGGCTGGCATTAAAACTATTTCTCCTTCTATGCTATTTCTTTAGCCCACATTTGCCTCAGTTGGCCATTTAGTTGGTCGTGCCCCTTGATCTCTGGTCAGGTCATTATGGTGTTATCTCATTGTAAAGCTATGTTTTCCTCTATTTCTACTGATTCCACTTACTTTTTTYTCYTGCTCATCGACCACCCTATGATCCGTTCATTTCCTGATTTTCATTTTATTATTTTATTGAAAAATAATTGGATTGAACATTTGGATGTTTTACGTGTCTGATAAATATTTTGCATTTAATATTTGAACTTYGAATGGTTGGATTTGGTGAAGGTTGAACTTTCTGTTTGGGACATTGTTTGACYTGMCATTGGGAGAAACATGTTCCACCTATTTGATTGATCCACGTATCGGGGACAAAAAGCTATAGACCCATTCTTTTGGTCAATCTAGCACGATAAACAACTACGACTGAATTCAGGATCTAACCCAATTGCCTTGTTTGATTCTATCCCAAACGTTTGTTTGACTTTGTCTGAATGTGTTTTGAACTATTATTGTATTTGGTGCTAATGTTAAATRTGCTCGTATAAAGTTATGAATATTTGAAGCTTACAAATGGTTGATGGTGATCTTTTGGGTTCAAGTATTGTTTTAAAAAGACAAACGAGGGGTTAGTTTTAAATTTCTTCATAAAACGTTTTGAATGCTATGTAAATGACATGAATAGTTTTGATTTTGTTAAAATTGTTATTTAACTCTAATTATCCTTTTACAATGATTCTTTAAAGTAAAAATATAATTCTAAAAAGGTTATAAGGCTTTTCAAGAATTGATTTACAAATTCTAACCATGTTCAATCCCAATTAAAAGGGGATTGTCTTGCTGACTGAGTAAGTGACTCACTCAACCCCTTTTTCCCTTTACATAACAAAAAATATTGGAATTTGTGTCTGACAACAAGGTTTAGCTAAATGTCACCCCCCAAAATCGAGTCTAAACCCGTACCATTGTATTCTCTAAGGTTTCCCTCAAAGAATACCATGCAACCTTTTAGAACGAACTTTCTAAAACTTAAATCTGTAAATGAAACAATAAATAAAACCTCTTTACTCTCAAATACATTCAGTCTTATAAAATTGACAATGATAAAATCCAAAACATAAAGTTCTGAAACCAAAATAAATTGAAATACAGATTAAAGATTATACCTTATTCTTCAACTCCGGATCCCCGGCTCTCACTTCTGAATATTGTCATTGAACTCGTATCCAGAGGTTTCCTATTCTAAAAGGGGAAATAGGAGAGTGAGTATACTTACTTAGTAAGAAGAACAATCTCCATTAATTGAGATTCAACATGATTCAACATATACACATTTAAATATCTTTCACATATTTCATGAAATCCCTTTTGTACAAATATTCATTTTTAATTTAAGAAATAAATTCGATGAGAGGAAGAAGTCTATAGAAGCACCATGAGGGAGAAGCATTTAGGCGAAGTAAAAAGGGAAAATGAGACAGGCAAAATAAAAAAATTAAAAGGATAAGTGCATGGGAATTGCAGAGGCAATAGAATAAAGAAAATGAATATATGAAAGCCAATAAATAACACCAAAAAATCTACCGACATGCCGAATTAACAGGAAAAGAGTTGCTAAAAGGAATTGAATAAAATTAAAGAAATGGTCAGAGGCAAAACTATGACCAGCTTGGGTTAATGAAGCAAATTGAGAGAGCATCAAGATGACCATAATGGTATACAGAGGCAGCACTAGAAGGGAACTCATGAAACTTATAAAATTAAATCTAGAAGTGCCTCTTCCAAATTTAACAATGCTTCAAACATAAATCAAACAGAAGATTGGGATAAAATCAAACTAGACTATCAGGTCAAAACCTAAATTCAGTCCTAGTTGTTTATCCCACTAGGTTGGCCAAAATAATGGGGTTATAACTTTTTATCCATGCTATGTGGATCATGCAAATAGGYGGAACATGTTCCTCCCAACTCATAATTAGACAATGTCCCAAACAAAAGCCACATGTTCAATCAAAACTYTTTATAACAAATTGAGTAGGGTTTTCATCAAAAAATTCAGTTGATAGGGGTTGCTGCACTTATCTTACACTGATGCGCATACAAATCTTGCTCAAAAACTCATTCCTTAATCCTCCTAACTAGTTTCCTAGGATTGGTGTGGCAGGTGCTAGTCTCTTAATTTGTGTTGTAAGCTCTCTACCTCCTAGTGTTTAGAATAATGAGTGGAGGCGTAAAAATAAAATTTATATCTAACCCTAAACCCTAAAAACTAATATATATTCTTTTTATTTACTAACCTATATTTATTTATTAATTTGCTCTTAAACCATGCTTAAGATTGAAGAATTCTTTTACTTTTCCATTTGTAGAGAATTGGGGAAGTAGTGCTCCAAGAACATTTTCTTGAAAGTATTCCAAGTTAGGGGTTCTCCATCAAAAAAGTAGCTTGGTGGAGCGTCCTCCCGCAAAACTTCCACATCTCCCACTAAAAATGGTACAACTACCTTCCCTTAGAGTTTTTTTTGGCACCTCGAAGATTCTAAAGTTTTGCTCTATGTCTCTTAACCATTTATCTGCTGCTTTTGTTTCTGCATCGCCACTAAAAGTGGGTACATTTGCCTTGCCCATTCTTTCTTAGAAAGATGTGATGTCGGTGGTGATAATTCTCTTTGTCCTTGAGAGCTTATGTCATAGTTTGGAATGTAGCTACCATCTCTGGTAGCATGTTAAGGGTAGCTTCTATCGTAGGTAGTTGTGGTAGATTACCACCACTTCTTGAGGAGGTTGGAGGTTCGACATCCCCTCCTGGTTCACTCGAGGCATCCTTGTTCTTGGTGCCCTAGACCATTGGGCTATAGGTAGACTCAACTCTGTTCTTGAAGCCTCATTTTCTCTAACTTGATCAACCATCTAATCAACAACTTACCTTTATAAGGGACAAATACATCTTTACTCGAGCAAAAGGCAATGTAGGATATATCTTTGAAGGAAAAAGAAGAAAGAAGAAAATAGGTACACTATAAATTTATTCGATAAGAAAACTAGAACTTAAATATGGTCTAAATCTTAATCATTCTCTAAAATAACAAGACAGTTAGACAATAATGAGGTTTTTCTAAACTATTGGCATTAGGAAGGGCATGTTTTTTTCTTTATTCCAATTAAAGTAATAATCAAGTAATAACCTAATATGGGTACTACTCGATTTTTCTAGGGTGAACTAAGAGTCAATCCAGAGCAATAGCCATATTGATCAAATGGCTCAGAAAGATAGATAGCAGGCTCTAAAGGGACCCAGTTGATCAAGTCCTTTGACATTGAATAGGCCCAAATAATGTTGCCCCAAACAAAACATATGGGGTTGTACGGGTGGAAGAAATGGTAGAGCCTATTGTTATACATTGGTCTTATTATATTGACATTGTAGTAAGGAAATAAATTAGATAATCAATCATGTAAATGGAAAAAGAAAAAAAGAATCTTTTAACAAAATAATCCATAGCAAAAGAAATACTTACCTATTCACTTTTTAAGTCGTACATCTACCCATCCAAAACCTAGTTTTCATGACTTAATTCTCATATCTAAGTTCCTTACTTTAATTTTATCAAAAGGATTAAAAACTTAGGCTCTAATACCACTAAATGCCATGCCACGAAACTAGGTCTAAACCCGTGTTTGTGATGTGACACGGCTATATTCTCTAAGGCTTCCCCAAAGAATACCAGGCCTTTCTTACATACCAGAGCTTCTTAATACATACAATCCACAAATAAAATAAAAATCTTTTATTTCGTAATCTCGCACAATCATAGTTAATACGTATCAAAACTTCAATAAGGTAAAAGTCTAATATACCATGAATGTCAATAGAAAATTAAATGATCACAAACTATAGCCGTCAAATCCTAATCCCAACCTCTCACTCCCAAACCTTGTTGATGGATACAAATTTCAAAATTTCTTGTTTTGAAAGGGGAAAAAAAGGGAGGAGTGAGGACACTTATTTAGCAAAGACAATCCCCTTTTAACTGGGACTGAACATGATTTAATTAATATATGGTCATAATTTGTAAATCAATTCTTGAACATTTAAAATTATATTTYTACTTTAAAGAATYATTCTAAAAGGATAAATAGAGTAAAATAATGATTTTACCAAAGTAAGAACCTATTCGTGTCATTTACACAGTATTCAAAACATTCTATGAAGAGATTTAAAACTAACCCCTCGTTTTTTGTTCTAAAACAATACCTTAACCCAAAAAATTGCCATCAACCATTTGCAAGCTTTAAATATTCATAAATTTATACAAACACATTTAACATTAGCACCAAAAAATACAGTAGTTCAAGACACATTCAAATAGAAATGGAGTTATTGGGTTAGATCCTAAATTCAGCCCTAGCTATTTATCCCTCTAGGTCGGCCAAAACAATGGGCTTATTGCTTTTTGTCCAAGCTACGTGGATCAATCAAATAGGTGGAACAAGTTCCTTCAAAGGCTAACTTAAATAATGYCACAAATAGAAAGTTCAAACTTTCACAATCCAACCATTTGAAGTTCAAATATTAAATGCAAAACATTTATCAGACACCCAAAAATATCCACATGTTCAATCCAATTATTTCTCAATAAAACAATACAAATATTTTAGACTAGAAATTCAGAGAAAAGGGAATTATTTCCATTTACCTCAACAATCGTAATTATCAATCAGAGTTAGACAAAGATCTATCTCATTTATTCACTCTCTCAGCTTTCTTGTTCATTCCCTAGTATCAATCAGAGTATTCCTTAATATCAATCAAAGAATGAGAGACAGTAACTATTTAAATCTTAAGATGCAAGATAATATCTTAACCTTAACCCAAGTTTTATAAGAAAATAGGTCACATATGTATGATTGAATAAGAGAGAAATTGAGCCTAGTTACCTATACTAATCAATTTGTGGCGGCAAGCAGAGTTCCTTTTTAGTTTTTGGCCTTCGATGTTAACCTAGGTTACCTCTAACGTTTGAGAATGGTAGAGGCATGAGAATAAGACATCCTCTTATGTCTTACCCTAATAGGTTTCTAATTTTTTCTTTTTTTTTTTTTTGCGCTCTTAATCCAACTAAAAACTGAATATTACCATAATGGTCCAAATGGGCACATGTATTACAATTAGATGATGCAATGTGATAAAATTGAAGTTTCAAAGGAAGAGTTTTCAGTTTAGAGAGTGTTTTGGGGAGCTTTTTGAATGGAATATTAAAGGGGTTCAGACGAATTAAGGGTTTTTATTTCATCCATGGTTTAAATTGTGACTCACAGATGGTACCTTGCATATGTGTGTTGTGTCTGTGACCTTTTTGCTAGTGCACAGATGGTACCTTGTGTCCCTAGGTCCCTTATGTTTTGTCCTAGGGTCAATTTCACTCTATTCAAATTCTCCTTTCACAAATCATTTCCATAATCATAGTATCAAAGAAGGGGTCAAATAAATGTAATARTCTCAAGCATCTAATGATCAAAAATAATAACACAAAGAGCTCTTAATCCTGAAGTCGAGTTATGCCTAATAACCGTCTACAATAACAAAATCTCTCCTTGGCTAACAGTTTAGTAGAGTGATCATTTGTGCCTATGAACTCTAAATRAATATCTCCTTCGGCCACATGGTCTCTAATGAAGTGATGTTTGATCTCTATGTGTTTAGTTCTACAATGTTTGATAGGGTTCTTGGTAGATTGATAGCACTAGTGTTATCTCATAGAATTRGTATATCCTTGAATTCTAAACTAAAATCAAGTAGTGTATATTTTATCCTAAGATTTTGAGCAYTGCAACTACCCACAGCTATATAATTGGCTTCAGTCGTTGAGAGGTATACACAAGCTTGTTTCTTACCATAGCAAGATACAAGTGAATGTCCTAGGAATTGGCAATTGCCACTTACACTCTTATATTCGACTTTGCATCTGACATAGTTGGTATCGGTATAACCAATTAAATCTAAAGTCTCTATTCTAGGATATCATAAGCTATAATCAAACATACCATCCAAATATATAGGTAKAAGTTTTACAGGACATAGATATATAGGAAACATTATATCCTGTCGACTAGTAGTAAAATACAATACACTACCAATCATGCCTCTATATAAAGAGTCATTTACTATTTTACCCTTTTCATCTTTATCAAACTTTAAAGAAGTGTTCCATGGGGTTCCAATATCTTTAGAATCAAGTATACCAAATTTCTTAAGCAATTCTTTAGCATATTGAGCTTGATTTATGAAAATCCCTTAATTTGCTTGTTTGATTTGTACCCCTAAATAGAAATTCAACTCACCATGCTAATTTCAAACTCATTTTGCATAATTTTTGAAAATTCTTACATAGGAAATCTTTTGTAGCACCAAAGATAATATCATCAACATATATTTGCACAAGCAAAATATCATTTTGATCATTTGATAAACAATATAGTATCAACTTTTCATCCTGAAAATCCTTTTTCATCAAAAATCTTCTAAGTCTTTCATACCAAGCTCTAGGGGCTTGTTTTAAACCTTATAGGGCTTTTGTCAATTTAAAAATGTGGTTTGAAATTTTTCATGAGCAAAACCTGGAGGTTGTTTGACATATACTTCTTCCTTATGAAAGCATTTAAAAAGGCACTTTTGACATCCATTTGAAATAGTGTAAACTTTTTGTAACAAGCCAAAGCTAATAAAATACGAATGGATTCAAGTCTTGCTACAGGTGCAAATTTTTCATCATAGTCTATTCCTTATTCTTGATTAAAGCATTTGCTACAAGTCTAGCTTTATTTCTAACTATAGCACCATTTTCATTGCTTATTTCTAAAAACCCATGTTGTTCCTATGATAGAATGCTTACATGGTCTAGGTACTAATTTCCACACTTTTTCTCTTTCAAATTAATTTAATGCTTYTTGCACAGCAAYTTCCCAAAAATCATCGCATAAAGCATCATCAGTATTACTAGGCCCAATTTGATAAAGTAAAGCAACCCACAAAATTGCATCTCTAACACTTTTGGAAGGATACCAATTATGTAATCCTTAGGATTATTTGGTACATACCTCCATTCCTTAGGCAAGTCATATTCTTCATCTTTCTTCTCTTCAGCATCCTTATTGTTCTCCTCTATAGTTGGAATTTGCATTTCATGGTCTGGAGTATTATTTTCCAACATTTGAGCTTGATGATGTTCATAGTTGTCCATTAAAGTTCCTACATCATCTTCCTCATCTCTTTTCTTTTCATAAATGTTAGATTCATCAAATACAACATGCATAGACTCTTCAACAACAAGAGTCCTTTTGTTATAAGCTCTATAAGCCTTTTTGTTTGATGAATACCCATGAAATATTCCTTCATCTGATTTCATGTCAAACTTATCAAATTTGTTTTTATCATTCAATATAAAAGCATTTACAACCAAAAACCTTGAAATAAGATATGGAGGGAATTCTTCCAAACATTAGTTCATAAGGAGTTTTTGTAAAGATAGGTCTAAGAATTGCACGATTCATGGTATAACAAGCTGTGTTTATAGATTCAACCYATACATATTTTGGTAAATCATTTTCACGAAGCATAGATCTAGTCATTTCTTGTAAAGTATGATTTTTTCGTTCAACTATCCCATTTTGTTGAGGAGTCTTGGCGACTGAAAAATTGTGAGTGATTCCATTTTCATAACCTAAGTTTGTGAAATCCTTATTTAAAAATTATCTTTCATTATCACTTCTTATAGTGATCAATTTGAGAACAAGATAATTTTGTAGTTTTCTAAAGAGCTTTATGAATTCTTTAAGAGGCCAATCATTTTGTGCAAGAAACGGAACCCAAGTAAATCTATAAAAATCATCAACAATAACAAAAGCATATCTCTTTCCACCTAAGCTTGTAATTCTCATTGGTCCAAATAAATCCATATATATGTACAAATTTTAGTGGTTTAGAAGTAGAAACCAATTTATTTTGTTTAAAAGAACTTCTAATTTGTTTTCCATATTAGCATGCACCACATAAGCGACTTTTCTCAATTTTTATTATTGGTAATCCTCTAACCAARTCATGTTTTGAAAAATCATTCAAAAGACTCATACTAACATGTCATAATCTTCTATACCACAAATAATCATCATTATCACTGACAAGAGACATTTCACTTCTTTAAAAATAAGATCATCAAAATATATCACTTAAACATTTCTAACTCTTCTAGCGACAAAAATAATATCATTATTAGTTTTATCAAGAAAAGAGCTCATATATTTCTCAAGCTTAACATTGCAACCACTGTCACATAATTGACTAATACTAAGCAAGTTGTATTTTAAACCATCAATGAGGAGTACTTGTGTAATACGAGAGAAGGGYGTTTTACTAACATTACCTATTTCAAGTATCTTTCCTATCTTCTTATCTCCAAAGGTAAGAAATCCCTCATTCAAAAGTTCCAAGTGTATCATATGTCATGAGCATCCACTATCAAGGAAGCATTTTGTTCCTTTGAAGCTTGATTTCTTGCAAACCTGCACCAAAGATTAATATTACCTACTCTAAGTATCTTTCCTCTCTTCTTATCTCCAAAGGTAACGAATCCCTTATTCAAAGGTTCCACCTCTATGATAAGAGAAGCATCTCTAGTCATACATCTTGAGCATCCACTATTAAGGAACCATTTTGTTCCTTTGAAGCTTGATTTCTTGCAAACCTACACCAAAGATTGAGATAAGGACTCTAGTAACCACATAATCTTGGATCCTTTAGGGCTAACAAGATATCCCTTTATCCTCCAAATGGATTTTTTTGATCACCCCCTCCTCTAGGTGCCACTGGGGCTGTACGGGCATTGCCTGTGTCTTAACAGTCAATACAATTGAACATTCATAGCATCTAAACCATAAACAGAATATGAACRTCTAACTAAATACATAATCTTACAATATCAAAACACCCAAATATATAGAACRAAACTCATGGTACAATCCGGTTTGCAAGAAATCAAGCTTCAAAGGRACAAGATATCCCTTTATCCTCYAAATGGATTTTTTTGACCACCCCCTCCTCTAGGTGCCACTGGAGCTGTACGAGTATTGCYCRTGTCTTAACAGTCAATACAGTTGAACATTCATAGCATCTAAACCATAAACARAATATGAACATCTAACTAAATACATRATCTTACAATATTAAAACACCCAAATATATAGAACTAAACTCATGGCACAATCCTAAAATAAGAGAGTACAACTCCCAAATGACATTACTAACACCCTAACCATTACAAATTATTAGAAATCTCCAAGCATCACAAAATTTATATACAGCCTAACTCTTCTAAGCCCGAAGTCACCTGACCTCTCTAAGTGTTTGCACCTATCACTAAAACATGTGGAAATAGAGTGAGCTAGGTTYWGTGAGTTCAATACATGTGTGACAGTGTACAATTTTAGTAGAAATCATTCTAAAAATCATGTTACTTTGGTTCGAATAAGAAAAGTTTGTTTATCAACAAATAACCCTATACAAAATAATAGAAAACTTTGCACGTAAAGGAGCTCAATTATGGAAACCAAAATAAACATGTCAAGTTGAACAAAATAGTTCATGCGTAGTATAGAGTTAAGAAAATCGAACTTTAATCCTAACAGATATACTCTACAAGGTTAAGATTACCGACCTTATCTCTCGAGGTACACAAGCAATTTTCAACCAAATCCTGTGAACAATAACAAGTGAGCCGACTAGCGTGGCTATAGGAAATGGTCGCCCTTAGGTTAAAACTCCACAACCACAGGTACGAGCATCCAACATGATCGCGGGTACCATATGGCACAACCATCCACCTAATACGGTCTCGGCTTACCATAGATATGATCCACTGATTTTGTTGTTGGCCATTTGGCAACTCCTAAAGCACTGTCGTCTAGGTGGCTCAAGAGGTACTCGCATTGGAGGTGGCTCAAGAGGTACTCGCATTGGGGACCAGCCAAGTGCAGTACTATGCTCGATTGACTAGTTCTTGGAGTCATCGACTGGGTACTCAATCATTCAATATGTGCACATTTCAAGTCTGTATCAATAACAAGCTTGATGCACAAGTACATCAATAAAATCTTAGAATCTATGATTAAACCACTGCCAAATATAAAAACATCCATTCGATATCTAAATCCAAGTTTTCATGCAAATTGAGTAAACATGTGGTTTGAGCAGAACAATCCATTGATAAATCATGCCGATATGAAATCAAGGAAACATAAAAGCATTTAGAAATAGCATGTACAATAGTTCTCCAAAAGAGTTTGAAGAGTATTACTGTTTAAAATATTTGAAAGGATTTGAAACCATTTTTCTAGAGTACAATGTACAAAACCACAAATTTTAGGAAGTTTATAAAATAGAAGGACTCACTTAAGTATCCTTGATCGTACACTGGACTTTTAAGCTCCTTGATTATYGTGTCCTATAACTTATAAGAAATCATCTTAGTCTATGTATAGTCATAAGGCTACGATAATCATAGGAAAGTAAATAATTTCCTAATTGTTACTCGAGACCCCAAGATTTTCAAGTATTTTAGTATCTAAACTACTTTTTACCCAGAATTGAATTTTTTACCAAATTTCTGTTCAACGTATGAATGACTATACCTGAAGGAACTCAATAATGGTACACTGACATACGGAGATGCAATAATGAATGAGTTGAATGATTAGTCTAAAGTAGAAGGAAACGCATGAATGAGCCAAAGAAGGCCAAACTCAAAGGTGAGATTAATAGGATTTCTAGCTCACAATAACTAGCTCCAAATCCAACCACTTGCCAAGAAAGATCATTCGAAAATATATTGTGATAAAAAAACACATCTTTTTTTTTTTTTTGGGTGGAGAATTAGATTGCAAGACTATATACTTCAATCGAAACTCTTAAATTCCTTCAGTTTTGGAGAAAAAAAGGAAAATAAGAAAGAAGGTAGCACAAAACTAGATCAAGAGAAAAGTTAAACCTAGTGGGATTGAGCCAAGATACAATCTTTTCCAAAGAAGATGCCAAGAGAATCAACAGCAACAACAAGGAGAATAAAAGAAAAGGAAATGTGATGAGAATTCAGCAACCCAGAAGAACTTCAAATATATTTGAATAGTGGAATACAAGAAAAACTATTTGTACCACTTTTATCAAGAATTGTAATCTCTTGAATAAATRAAAAAGTAAGAAAGCTTACAATGAGAAAGAACCACAAAAGAAAGAACTCACCAAGTTGAGATGTTGTTCCAAGATTCACACATGAAAGAATAGAAAAAGGAAATAGAGATGAATTTTGAAATAAGAGAGCAAGAGAGAAATTGTCGACAGCTTGAAGGTTGAGTAGAGAAAAAAGAAGAACAGATGAGAAGAGAAGTGAGGCGGTGATGTGGTGTGCAAGCAAGTGAAAAAGTCTACAAAACTAATTAAGGAAAAGATGAGAAAAAGCAAGAAATAGTGGTGATGGAGAATTAGGTTGACCAAGCAAGCGATGTTGGTTGACAAAAAACCAAGAAAAGGCACAACAAAAATGATGAAGAGAATAGATAAGAAAAAAAGGAGAAGAAAAGAAAAGGATAAAAGAACTCTTACTATTGTATGTTATTATTATTGTTAAAAACAATACTAGGGCTTGTTTTTCTTTCAATAAGAACCTTATTATCTGAATTCCTTCTAACCAACGAACCCAGTCAAGTCAATCATTTAAAGTAATTAATAATTAATAACTAAATAAAAATCCAAGAAATATTCCAATTATTGAAACTCTCTAATTCTTCAATCTCTCAGCTTTTCAAGTAATCGCTTTTTATGAGATTCCATATTAACGAATATTGCCTGGAAAAGTTTAGACTTTTACATTCTTCCCCACTAAAAAGGAATTTCGTTAGATACTTTTGCCACATATTTTCTTCTATTTCTTAGGTTGCTTCCTCAATGTCATGGTGTTGCCACTAGACCTCAACGAGACATATTTCTTTGATTCGAAGCTTCTTGGTGCTAAATTAGAGCACCTGCACCAATCATTTTTCATAGGACAAGTCGAACTTCTTCTTCATTTATTGCATGATCAGATGCTAAATGATACTTTTTAAGGTGAGATGCATGAAATACATCATGTAATCCTGCTAATCCTGGGGGTAAAGCTAGTGAGTATGCTACATTCCCAACTCTTTCTAGTMCTTCAAAAGGTTCGATATATCTGGGGCTTAAATTCCTGCCCCTTGGATCTCTTAAAGTTTCTCAGTAGGGCATTAACATCAAAAATACTTYATATGCAAAATCTCTTCTTCGRTTATTAGCATAGCTCTTCTATTAGCTTTGAGCCACTTTTAGTCATTCTCTAATCAACTCTACCTTGTTAAAAGTTTCTTGCATGTCTTCTGATTGATTATTCTTCCTTATTCTTGCTTCACCTACCTCTTCCAAGTAGACTGGTGACTGTCTATATTTCCTTCATATGGTGCCATTCCGAGGGATGATTGAGAATTGTTATTATAGGAAACTCCTACATCAACTAGATTGTCYACCCATTTACTTGCAAAATCTAGTTCACAAGAAATGTAACACCCAGAATTTTACTTTTATGAATTTTTGGATGATCTCGTGAAATTGTGTGCCAATTAGGGGTGGACATTTTATATGTGATTAATATTTTTAAATCGTACGTTTAATAGGTGTGAAAATATTGTCCGTGTCAAATAAGAGTTATCGTTTGGTTAAAGGCTCGACTCGTGGGCCTATTTGTTTGTTAGTCGGAAGTTGGGCTTTTTATTGAAAGGAAGCCCATTATATTAAATTTACGAATTTTGGGTTAAATTTGGATAGGAAGGCCCGAATGGTTTAGCTTACGGCCCAAAATAAAAAAAGAAAATATATAAGAAAATAAAAAAGGAAGAAAAAGAAAAGAAAAGAAAAAGAAAAACCCTAAAGAAACTCTCATCTTCTTCTTCCCGCTGCTGCCGCCCAAACCCTACCCGCCGCCTCCTCTTCTTCTCTTCTCGCCGCCACCAGTTGATCCCGGTTCTTCCTCTTCACGCGGTCGTTCCTTGCAGATCATCGCTCGGTTGCCATCCCCATCATCGAGCTTTAGATCGTCCAGATCCATGCCCTGCGACAAAGCCTAGCTGCGAGACCCACTGCTCGGTTCCTCGTCGTCCCAGAGGTCACTCGTCCTCCGCTTGCTGAGATCAGTGACCACTTGTTCGTGAAGCTACGGGTTGCCTAGATTTGGATGACTAGAGCTGTCCTTGTCTACTACTCGTCAAGATGCATCTTCTTTTCGAAACCTCATCTCATAAGAACTTCAGTGTTAAGCGAGCTTGACTAGGGTAATTCTGGGATGGGTGACCTATTGGGAAGTTCCCGGTGAGCACATGAGTGAGGACAAAACGTGTTGAAAAAGACTCGTGGTGGTTTGTGAGGCCAGTCCATCAAATCTAATAACGTACCGACCCAGTATAACGAGGCGGGCGTTACAAGAAACCTAAGCATATCCTCCAAAATCTGTAGAGTCCTTTCGGGTTGTCCATCAATTTGACGATGCGTTGTAGTGCTGAAACTCAGTGAAGTTCCCAAAGCTTCTTGAAACTAGGGCCAAAATTGAGAAGTAAAGTAGGGATCCTTATCTGATACGATATTTAGAGGTATGCCATGGAGTTTGAAAATTTCTTGTGCATAGAGTTGAGCCAATTTCTCCAATGAGTATCTCTTGTTTGTTGAGATAATATGCACAAATTTAGTTATCCAATCCATTACTACCTATACAACATTTCGATTACCTTGATCATAGGGAGTCCCATGATGAAATCATCATTATACACTCCATCTCTATTCGTGTATCGACAGAGGTTGCAATAATCCTCTGGGTCTTTAATGTTTTGCATTTACCTTCTGGGAGGTCARGCAAATGGATACATACTCAGCAATCTCTCTCTTCTTGTTATCCCACCAAAACTGCTACTTGAGATCGTGATACATCTTAGTACTTCTACGGTGGGTTGTATACCAATTCTTGTGGCCTTCATCTAAGATTCTTTTTTTTTTTATCTCGGGTATCTCGAAGACACCCTATTTCAAAAACAAATTATTTCTTCAAAATTAACTCAAAATTTAGGTAAATTTCCAGTTTCTATCTTTTTCTTCACTTTCTAGGTTTGTAAATCTTGTTCTTGAGCCTCCTTGACCTGCTTTCTAATATCAGATGCCACACTAATATTGGCTATCCTTAGTTTTCCACTATCGATCTCGATCATTGAAGCAATTCTTTCCTCCAAGGTCTCTACCTTTTAAACACGTACTCGTGCCATTTTYACCTTCCTACTTAATGAATCAACCATGTTTACCTTATCCAAGTGGTAGTTAATCAGACATTGATATTCTTCTAGGAACTCCATCCACCTTCTCTGCCTCGTGTTGAGATCCTTTTGAGTGAATACATATTTCAAACTTTTATGGTCCGTATAAATTTCATATTCGGCTTCATATAGGTAATGCCTCCACTTCTTCAAGATAAAAATGATGGCAACTAATTCCAAATCATAGGTTTCATAGGCCTTAAGTTTCCACGATTYATAGGCTACTACCTTTCCCTCTTGTACAAGTACAACACCCAAGTCGTCTGCTGATGCATCTGTATACWAAACATAAGCTTTCCCCAATTCATGTAAAAACCAAAATAAGTGCAGTGGTCAGTCTATTCTTAAGCTCCAGATAACTACGTAACACCTCTCACTCCATGCAAATGTTACATTCTTCTGGGTCAATCTAGTCAGAGGGTTGCAAGTTTTGAAAAGTTATTGATACCCTGCTAAACCCATAACGCTCCTAATTTCGATTAGGTTCTCTAGTCTTTTCCATTTGGTTATTTCTTCTACTTTCAAAGGATCTACGACAATACCTTCTTTTGAAATCTCATGCCCCAGAATTGTACTTTTTCCAACTAAATTGGCATTTGCTAAACTTAGCATACAATCGATGATCCCGAAGCAGTTGTGATACTTGCCTTAGATATTCTTCATGATCTCTAGGAGTCTTAGAATATACTAAAATATCATCAATGAATATCATCACATACTGATCAAATATTGGACGAAAGATTCTATTGATTAAGTCCATAAGTGTAGCAAGTGCAATCGTCAATCCAACTAGCATTAATACAAATTCATAATGTCCACACCTGGTATTAAAAGCAGTCTTGGGGATATCTTCTTCCGGAATTCTAACCTAATAATATCTTTGCCTTAAATCCAATTTAAAGAACTATCCCACTTCTTGTAACTGATCAAATAGCTCATCGATAAAGGGTAGGGGGTACTTATTCTTGACTATTACACTATTCAAGCCCTTATAATCAATGCACAAGCATAATGTCCTATCCGTCTATAAAATAGCACTRGAGCTCCCCAGGGGGATGAGGTTGGTTTAATAATCCCCTACTCTGAAAGTGTTTGAATTGTTCTTTTAACTCTCTCTACTGAGGGCATATGGTAAAGGGTCATGGATATAGGTTTCACCCTCAAAACCAGTTTAATTGCAAAATCGACCTCTCATTGGGAGGTAGAGAAGTCAATTCCTCAAGGAAGACGTCTAAGTACTCTCTCACCACTAGCACCTCTTCCAATTCATCTAATTTCTTAGACTCTTTAATCAGATATGCCAAAAATCCTTGACATCCTTTCCTTAACAATTTCGAGCCTTTACGCCGGAAATAAATGAACCTAGCACTTGACCCGTATCTCCTTGAAACTCTACAATAGCTCCACCTAGCCTTATAAATTTAATCTTCTTCTGTCTATAATCTAGCTAAGCATGATGTTGGGCCAACCAGTCCGTATCCAAAATTACATCATAATCCTTAAACAACAATACTATCAAAGCTCCAAGTAACTCATTGAAACCGATCAAAATTACACAATCTTTATATACTATATCCAAAATTATACTATCTCCCAAGAGTGTACTAACAAACAACTTATATGGTAATTCAGTACAAGGCTTAGCAAGTATTTATATAATGCAAGTCAACAAATGAATGTGTAGGTCAAGGGTCAATTAATACTCGAGCTTCACGAGAAAAGACATTTAACATAAATTCCAYTACGTTGGCTCCTCCTTGCTCGTCCTATTTTTCCAATCCGAATACGTGGGCTTTCACTTAGGGATTTATGGACCTTGTGTTAGCGATAGTTCGGGTTTCAAAAGCCTCTAACTCACTCCTAAGATGATTGCATTGTTCTTCTGGGAATAGTGAAAGGACCTTCAAAGCAGGAAATCATATAGTGGAAGCAAGAGTTCAAAATTTTAATCCTTCGTAAGGTGAGTTTAGGAAAAACTTGCTATTTGTTGTTTTTTGTGGAACAAAAGGGGTTCTAGGGTTTCTTGCTGGAAGTGTCGAATGCTATTGACTCAACTCTTCGATTTGAGTTGAAGGAGGTGGCGGCACCAATGGTTTTGATGGCTGCCAGATTCTATAACTTGCTGAGGATGATTCTTCCTAGTGAGTCTTTGACTTTTCTACATGAACACAACAACAAGGCTCTTCTTCCGATCTTCTAGGTATTACTTTACCTATCCAGACTAGATTTATTGAGAACCTAGGATGAACTTTCATTAGAATGAGGGAGAGTATGTGTGTGTGTGGAGGCTAGAGAAGGACTTCAAAGATTGAGGAGGATTCTACCAAGAGAAATTATATCAATTAGGGTTAAAGAACAAAATCTTAAAATAACAAACTCTTGGAATCCCCAACTTTCTAGGATTTCAGCCAAAGGGTAGACATCCCTAGGGTAATCGAAATCCTCCCAAGACAAGGGGAATTTTGGCCATCCTAGCGTTTTCCTTCGTGAGGCCAAAATTTGTAGTCTTTTATGGGCCATGTCTGGTTCTTCTTCATTTAATTTAAGCCCTAAGTCCGTTCTTTAATTAATTATTTTCTTGGATTAACTCAACTAGTTAACTAAATACCCAATAGACTAATTTATTYTAGCGTAATAAATATGGACTAAATTGAATAAAATAATACCTCTCATTGAAATAGTTAATCCTTGAAGYGTAGTTGTACAATTAAGTACTTAGGCAATRTTGAGCTACCAATGGGACTAAACGACAAATTATTCATGGCTATTAAAATGACCAAAATACCCTTACTACCTAGTAGCTATAATATRTCATTTAAGTATTCCATTTATCACCAAATGGATACACGAACACGATGAACAACTTTGCATGAGCATAGTCTTCGACCTAYARGTAAAATGACAAATATACCCTTCTGYGTAACACTCATCATTGAAAAAGGATTAATGTGCTAACACCTTCTCAATGACATCTACMATCCTTAGATGGATAGTTCGATAATCCATTACCAACTTGAATGTCCTTACTTATCACTGGGAGTTAYATAWARAGACACATTCTTAAGTCAGCTTCCCAAGGCCTTAGATCATTTGATTGTCCTCTGGACAATCACAAAGGGTGATTAGTTCTTCATAAGATGAAGCATAGAAAATGTCTTGTACCAGTCTATCTTAGCTAATTAGATATCGTACTCCCAACATACAAAGTTATTGATCTATGTAAAGATCTCACCTATAGTATATCAAAGAATACAACTCTAGGTCAACCAGACTACCAAGTAGTAATTAAGTACTAGAATATTCATCCACCTRGTAGCAGTGATATTCTGGTTTTTATAGGGATAGTACTTTAATAGAAACAAATATCACAGGTCCAACTYTAYGTATATTAAATACACTTGTGCAATTGGAGTGAACAGACTGTCCACTTACTAAGTCAAGTCATTCACCATTAGAATCAACTGCACAATGATCTTATCATGATAGAATGTCCAGTTCTATCAAAATACCAAGAGCTATTTGTCTTGTTGGTTATCTACTCATGATTTATGCGTATCTATAAAGAATAATCCATCACATAAACCATTTACTTAATAGCTTGGACCCATTCCAACAAAATATGCAGTTTAATAAATGTACCAAAACAAAATATATGGAATTACTCTTTATTTTTTGCAAGTTATAAAAATATATTATCTTCAAGGCATACAATTCTAACAAATAGCTCTCTACAAAGTGATYAGAGCTCTCRCATACCAGATACTGATGGTTCCTCCATTGACAGTCTCTTTTTAGGTGACCAAACCTCTTGCAGTAATTGCAAATAATATCCGAGTACTGACCTTAGCCAAACGTGGGCTTTTTTTGCTTTAGGTTCTTGGGATTACCCTGCCACTTTCTTGTCATGGGCCGATTCAGTAAAGATGATCCTGGTACTGAACTCATCATTTAGGCTTGCAACGATTTGTTGTTATTTTTCATTGGCACAGCCACCTCAACTGCTGCATTGTAGGTGATAGGCAGATAAGGTGCCAACCCTCGTTGCAACTCAATTCAAAACCCCTTAATAAATTGGCATGTCCTATTCTCCTCCATGTCAATGAGTCAGAATAGTATTTTGACAATTGTCGGAGCCTAGTTCCATACTGCCTTACCCATATGCCTCCTGCTGTAATGTTCAAAATTCATCTTCCTGCTTTTCTCGAACCCACCAAGGAATGAATTCCTGCTTCAATTCATCTATGAACTATGCCTAGGTCATTTCCACCTTTTGTTGTACACAACTACGTACCCACCATTCTCAAKTGGGTCCCTTCAATCTAAATGCAAAACTTTACTTTTCTCTCGCCTGGATATTGGAGGGCTTGGAAAATATCCTCTATTGCTCTACCCAATGTTCCACTTTCTCTTCTTGTCCGGCGTTGCTGAAATATTTGGGCGGGGGTTGAAATTTTAAGAATTGCTCCAACGCTTTGTTCTTGTCATGGTTATCAAATCTTTGTTGCTCGCCCCCTCCCAAGGCTGTCTCAATGATAGTAGCTAACCCATTTGTTCTTGCCATGGTCGGTTTATGCTAGATAGTTGGGTTCAGTTCTTGCACTTGAGAACTGATTTTCAGACTTTCAATGACTCCGAAGAACGTCTTTCGAGCACTACTCCTGGTTATGGGCATTCTGTCAAGTTACTAAATACATGCACACATATATATATCAAACATATGTATATACCTACTTTCGATATGGATTATCAACAACTTTCACCACTAGACAAGTCAATATAATTCAAYAATAACGAAGTTTAAGCATATTCTTAACAAAAAAGAATTTCATGATAAACTACATACATGATTCCTACAATTCTTATTCTTACAATAAACTAAAGAGTTTACAACCGTCATAACTCAACCAGGAAAATATTACAACAAATATAATACATCYAMGAGAAATTTACAGCAAACATACCCTAACAAGAGAACACTAGCCATTACATCTGAAACTACCTATATAAAAGCTACATAATATATAAAAACTAACTAAGTCTCCTCGAGACTTTACAATCTCTATCAAACCCTAGATCCTCTATGATCTTGCGGTGATGGTAAGGCSAGGACGTCCAACAAGAAGCATCGTTCTGCAAAATGTTGATTGATAGGTTATATGTGACTCGCCTTCTTCTGAATTAACCTCTTCATGCCCTTTTGTTGCTTTACAAGTCTACCAAATCCAGAGATTCCTATTCTCCATTTCTAGTTCTGTCCTTTTCAAATTAGCTTCATTAAGCTGGTAGTGATACCAGATGTTATCTATTTGATGCTGTGTACACTKCATCTCTAACATATTTATTTTGTACCACTTACAAGCCAACTCACCCTCTGGCTCATGGTTTTGAGCTTAGATTCTTGAGATTAAGTCTTTCGCATCCTACAATATAAGAGGTAATTCAATCAAATTTTCTTAATACAACTATATTCCATACATACTCACCCCAAGAAACCTTACAAGAATATAAACACAAGATTCCACAAAATTACGTAACCTAGGCTCTGATACCAACTATGACAACCCCCTTGCACTAGGGTTGTAAGGTGTCGGCTGACTTTTGAAAGTCAATATAGTTGAACATTCAAAAGCATCTAAACAATAACTAAAATATGAATATCTAATTAAATACATAAAATCTTACAATATTAAAACTCTCAAATATATAGAAGTAAACTTCAATATACAATCCCAAAAATATGAGGGTATAACTCCTAAATGACATTATAGACATTCTAACCATTACAAATGATTAGAAATTTCTAGGCATCACCAAATCTATATACTGCATAACTCATCTAAGCCTGACATCACCTGACCTCTTGAAGTGTCTGTACCTATCACAAAACATATAGAAATAGAGTGAGTTAGGCTCAATAAGTCTCATTCTTGTGTGATACTGTACAATTTTAATAGAAATCATTCTRAAAATCATGGTACTTTAGTTTGATCTGTAGAAAATAACATAAAATTGTACATGCCAAAGAGTTCAATTCTATAAACCAAAATAAACATGTCAAGTTTAACAAAATAGTCCATGCGTAGTATTAAAGTCAATAAAAYCAAACCTTAATTGTAATAGATATACTCTRCRGAGTAAAGATCATTGACCTTATCTCTCTAGGTATGCGAGTCATCTTCAACCGAACCCCCGTGAACAACTGATTGGTTTTCTTGATATACCTCAATTAGGTTAGTTTTTGTGCATTTGTATTCTCCTATCAGCTATCAAATAATCAACTAAGAATCTCCCATGATTTGAACAATTTGAGCTTTAAGTGATCAATAGTTTTAACTCAAGAATTAGTGCGTCATACTATGCTTGATTGTTGGAGTGAGCTTTGTCTAGCTCGAACATGAAACCTCTTCTCTTAAATTTGTCATTTCAATGGTAGTATTCATCAGGTCGGCTTGAGACTTACCAAACTTCTTCAAGGTGGCTATGGGCATGACGTTAAGCACAAGTCCTCGTCTATGAATACTCTGCTGACTGCCTGCCCATCGAAGTGAGCTTTGATATAGAAAGGTTTGAGATGATTAACCATTTCTTTTTATGGCTACAGAAATGTCATATGTGGCTCAACCTATAATGACCCCCACATCCCTAGGTACAACTGGGGTCGAGCGTGCGGTTGTGTGTCTCTTTGGAGTCAAAATCACAACAATAATACACATAATATAAATATAAGGGACTAGGGAAATCAAAATGCTGAAAAATTTAAAGTATACCCTATCGTGGAATAAAGAAGTACACCAAAATTAGGTTACAACTTATACCTGCTACAAACCAACATAGTACTAGGATCTCACAACCGAACATCCCACAACATCATAATATACAAAGTAGTATCCCTAGTCTAGTWCATCTTCAAGTACAAATCATCCCCTAATAGTCCCGCAACGTTAATCCATGCCTTCTTTAACTTTCCGTAACCTATCACGAAAACAAATGAAAAAATGTGTAAGCTAGGCCCATTGAGTTCCTAATATGAGTAAGCTATGTAAGCTATAAGCACAATCTCAATCGTGTGAGTGTGTTAGTAATCATTTTATGAAAGAAAAGAAACGACATATATATACTATTCAAAATTCATATAGGCATTCAAGTGGAAAAATCATTTTACAGAAAATCCACATGTTCAAAGAAACTTGCCTATTGGATAACAAACTAGTCTTATGCAGAAAACTCAAGTATGAAATGAAGTTCATAGAGAGCATTTCATAGTAGTACAATCCACACATCAAGTTTGAAATRCRTACTCAAAAACCAYTAGTTGAGCAGGTGGGGTCAATAAAGCGCCTTATAACCTCTTAGCACATGCGAATTCAATTAACTCCTAATGTCACACAAATTTACCTACTAACTAGGTAACAGGAATTGGTTGCCCCAAGTTTTACCTCTCAACCTAGGGTGCGAGTGTCCAACACACGCCTTAGGAATGTGGGGTGCGACTATCGGCGCGGTGCATTCTCGGCACACCTCAAGTATGAACAACAGCTAAGGTCATATGGCTATCTTGAGAACTGAAGCCTGAATAGTTCAAGAGGTCCTCGCACTGGTKACTAGTTGAATACAATACTTTTTTCGACTGCTAGCTCTCGAGACGATCGATAGAGTACTCGTCTATTGAATTTTCACAATAATCTAAAACAACCACACATATCACAAAACATCATAGTCTATTCCCAGCTTGTGCCATGACAGACAAGTTCGATTTAGACCACATTTCAAAATCATATAATAAATTCATAGAACATTGAAAAACCATACTTCTCCCATACATAGGCTTTCATAAAGCAAGAATTGCGAGAAAATCATAATATATCAGAAAATCTTTCTAGATATAATTTCTTAACTAAAACATTATATGCCAAACACGGTTAATGCATTTCAAAGAAAAAAGTTTTAGGAACTCACCTAGTTTTGTCTTCACTTAGGTTGGATCTCTCGGTTGCCTTGATCGTGCTAGTCTTTATTCCACATGAATTTGATCAAAAGTATAAACGTGAATCATGACTCTATGTTGAACCACTACCGTTAATCCCGATGAATACCGGATAAAGGGTTGTAGTCTAKGGTACATGCTTAGGAGATTTTCGAGAATGGTTTTTCTTATGGAATTAAGGTAGCATTCGGAATGGTTATCTCAAGGGAGAAAGGGGTATACCATGAAAATCATGTTTCATGATGCRAGCTAAGGCACAAGTCGCAAAGTCGAGTAAGTAAGAACCCTCATACATCTGAGAACTAGAGTGAAGTAGTTTGGCAAGGATGCTTGAAAAAYAGCTTTGGTTCTAAGCTACAAAGGTTTGGAAAATGGGCATATCTCAGTTCTTGGATGGCAGCCAAAGGTCCCATATAGATAGGTAAAAGTTTTCTTCTCTTGGTTTTCCGGTGCCATAGCAATCTAGTTGTAACCAGAATATCCATCGAGGAAGCAGTAATAATCTTTGCCCAAAAGTCGGTCCAACATCTGATCAATGAGAGGCAAAGGGAAATGGTCCTTTCTTATTTCCTTATTAAGCTTCATGTAATCCATGCACATCYTCCATCCCATCACCATTCTRGTTGGAATCATTACATTCTTCTCATTTTYCACCACTGCGACTCCTTCTTTCTTTGGCATGCACTAGACTGTACTTACCCATTGGCTGTCTAAGATTGGGTAAATGATTCCTACATCTAACCATTTGAAAATTTCCTTTCTGACAACCTCTTTCATAATGGGATTAAGTCWTCACTAATGTTCTATTGAAGTGCTGCAGCATTCAACCAGGATGATTTTATGCATGCAAATTGTAGGGATGATCCCTTTGATGTCGGCCATGGTCCAACCAAATGCCTTTTTGCGACTTTTCATGACTTGGAGGAGTTTCTCTTCCTTTTCTCGATTCAATGTTGCAGAAATAATTACTTGAAATATTCTTTCTTCTCCTAAGTGTATTTGAGATGAAATGGTAAGGCTTTCTACTCCAAGTTAGGAGGAACTTCAATTGAGAGTTCCATTGGTTCAACACTTCAATTGAAAAGGTAAAATAGCCTAGTGTCTGCCTATTCCTCCAGATGCTTATTGATAATTCATCTAGGCTAATGTTTCCACATAATTAATGTTATCTCCTTCAAATTATTCATCATCTTCTTCCTYTGAATATATAATGATATAACATTCTTTAATGTGCTTTATTACCAAAGTGTCAACATAATTCACCTCGAGCATTTATCCACTTAATATGGAAAATTCAATGCATTTAATACATTGAATGTGACCTTTTGATCATTCACCATCATTATCAATTCACCCTTGTGGACATCAATAACAGTTTGACTTGTAGCAAGGAAAGGACTAGAATATGATGGGCCCATCCTTCTACGCCTCATTATCCAAGATAATAAAATCTATGGGGAAGATGAATTTCTCAACCCATACTAACACATCTTCAAATTTTCCTTCTAGATATGTTATGTACAAACATCAAGCTGCAACGTGACAGTGGTTGGACTTGCTTCACCACCCAACTGCTTGAAGATAGACATAGGCATGAGATTTATACTTATCCCAAGATCACATAAAGCCCTTCATCAGTAAGAGTTCCTAATGGAGTATGATAGAGCTTCAAGAATCCTTCAATTTTGGGGATAGCTTATTATGGAGGATAGATTTACACCCTTTTTCCAATGTTACCCTCTCAAATTCTCCTGACATTTTCCTCTATGACAAAATCTCCTTCATGAATTTGACATAAATGGGCATTTACTCCAACGCCTTAACTAAAGAGATGTCCATGTGTAGTTGTTTCAAGATCTCTAAGAACTTGCTGAATTGTTTTTCTTGATATTTATATATCAACCTTTGTGGAAATGGAGGTGGTGGTTTGTCATTTTGCTTCCTAATTGATTATTGCATCTAGTGGTTTTCAGTTTTGAGTGCTACAGCACTTCTTGCTGATTTTCTTATGGACTATTGTCCTTCTAACTTGATACTGGTTCCTTCTGGTTTTTTGGTTCTCCCACTGGCCCTTTCAACCCTCTGCCACTTTTGATGGTGTTCATATTGCAGTTCTCCATCCCTTCCCTTCTAGGGTTTTCTGTATCACTGGGAAGGGCACCCTTGTGCTTAATGCTTAAGCGATTTGTCCAATCTGGTTCTCTAGGTTCCTCAATGATGTGGCCTAATAATGTATGACGRCATCATTCCTTGCCATATAGTCCTTTAGTAGATTTTAAGGTTTAACTGAGTATATTATTCATAATGAACTTGTCATTGGTGTTGATTCTCCTATTGTTGCGGAAAACCAAGAAGGCGTAATGGCCTCTARTATTGAATTGTTGGTGTATTTCCTACTTGGTTACTCCGTGAAAAATTTAGATGCTACCTCTATCCTAGGATGTTCGAGTTAGAGAATTTTTGTTCTTCTTGCTAAAATCATCAAAATATGAGCCTTCTCATGATAGAAACATGTTATGCCTGATTCCTATGTCTTTGGATTGCTAGCAGGCATTTTCATGGCCTTTAGCACTTTGGTCAAGGATGTTACTTCTGCTATGAGTGCTATAATAGCCTCCACCTCATGTACTTCTTGGACTCGTTTTGTTGTGGCTATCCTACTTGTGGTTCACTGGTAGATGTTGTTGGCAATTCTCTCCAGGATACCAAATGCTTTAATGTATGAATTTGATAGAAGTGCTCTATTTGTTGAAGCATCAACCACGATTCTGGTCTAAACGTTGAAAACAGGTGTCCATCTAGATCTAGTGTTGTATGCCATGATATGGGCATTTTTGCAACAATTCTTCAAATCCTTCTCATGCCTCAATGTCTCCTCTCCATGCTACTAAAAGGATGTGATTTTATTCCTCAAGTTTGCATCTTCTACAGCATTAACCCTCGTAGGGTTATTATTCAATTATTTCCAGCCATGTTTGTTTCAGTGACTTCTGATATTAGCTCCTTCCTCTGTCTCAGAGTTTTCTCAATATTTATGTCAAAGAGAAATACTTTTGGGATTTGGATTTTAGATTATGCCCTTGTTTTCATACMTTGGCATGGTTCTCATAGCAAAMAAGACTAAAAAAATATTAACAGATGGGTTAAGTAAGACAGCAAAATTTTTACACAAGCTTAACTATCACCTATACCCAATAACGACGCAAAATACTTATTGGTTAATATCCATATTAGGTTAATTAACACGCATAGATATGCAAGTATATATGGTCAACAAGTAGTAAATGTGAGTAAAATATTGCTCCGTACAGGGTTAATGAGAGTTATATGCTAGGGTTGTGTATCCATTCACAATCAACTCTTATTTTGAGAATAACAAAACACTGAACATTACTAATGATCTATGTGAGTTTATCTTATAGTTAGGAAGTTCAAGCGCAGTTCTATCTATTGAAATGAATTTCATTGCATACAACTCACAAAAAGGAGTTAAACATCCTCAAGTCTAACGTATGTTGAAGTTTCAACAACAATTGAAGACTTGAAGACCATAGATCAGTCATATTTAGTTCAATGAGTTATAGTGTTATACTTTATAATGTGACTAATCCTTTTGAGAGCTTAAGGTCATAAAACTCAAAAACGTTTTTATAAAACTTCACACAACTCATTTCTCATTACAAAAGAAGTTTTGAAAAAACTCTAGCCTATATACATAGGACAATTTACTTGAAAAGATTGATTTTTACACTTATGTGGTCAATGACGCATGCCATGAAAGGTTGAAGTGTCCTTAGCTTCAGTTCTTCACCATGGACAATATGTACCGTCCCTACCTATGTTCGTGGGTATCTAGAAGGTTAGAAACCGTAAGGATGAAACCAAGGATGTTACCAAATATGCAACTATGAAAGCTACCAAGGATGCAAAGGTGCATCCATGCAATCGGGGTTTTCCAAAATTAGTGTAATGGCTAGTTCAATGGCTATTTGACTAAGACCTTTTTTTCTCACTATATACTCTTTTTTAGGGCTTCTTAAAGCTRTGTAACTAAGCTATTAACACGAGAGCAAAATATTTCAGCTATCTATCTTGCAATCATCATTTATTGAGCTAAATATTTACATCTACACAAAACACTACACTTGAGTTTTTCCCTCTTATAGAAATTCCCTCAAAGGTGTGATTAGAGCTTGAAATTGTATATCCATCCTTGAAGAGATTCATATTGAGCTTCCATTATAAAACTCATCTGACATAAGTTGAGTTCTTGTTTACATATTCACATTTGGTGTTGATTGATAGGTTACTTTTGTAAAACCCTAGGAAGGGTGCACTCTTTTGGATAGGAAAACGTTGGTTGTGTGATACCAACTTTTTTTTTTTTCTGTAGACTTCATGTAAGTACATAAGTTGATAATTTGAAATTGTAGGAGGGACCCTAAGTAGTGGATGTAGACTTTGGAAAGTCGAACCACTTTAAATCCTTGTGTTGTGTCTCTTATTATCTCTTTGATTTAAATGCTTATCTATACCTTGAGATTTATATTAAGTGTTGTTCTTAAAATATCATTTGAGCTATTTGGATATTGATTGCATATGCATTAGTTGGATATTTACCTTATCAATTCATATTGGTTGTTGCTATTGAATAGATTTCGAGTTGTTCTTGTTATAGCTTTTCTTATATTACTCATTGTCTATATTGGTTGTTTTTTGGGAATCGTACTTTTAGCCTAAACTTAGAAAGGGTAAATAAATTAGTTAATTACTAATTCGCCCCCAGTTGTTGTTCTTCCTCCTTTTAAAGACCAACATTGACCTGGTATCTGGTCCCTACTTTTCTCTTTGTGCACACATGGCCTAAGATTAGGTATTTTCTTTTTTCTCTTATTCTTCTTTTTTTAGTTGTGGTCCCCACTCATATACCTGTGGTTACAATATTTCCAAACAAAACCGAAGTCAACTTGGAGTAATGGTTGTGGGTCGCATTCAACCGGATATTCATTTACTGCCAAGGATGCACTTTTTCTAATTTGTCTATGCCTACGTGCTGTTCTTTTAAGTGTCTGGGTTCTGTTGTGCTACAGCATTTTGTTATCCATTGGACTTGCAAAAACTTTACACCATATTTTGCATTTTATTCAAAATCAAATGGAACAAGATGAGAGGTTTATTAATGATAAGAAAAATCAGCTTTATATATCATTACTCCAAATTGACTAGATAATATGATTAAATCCTTAAAGTCATTCCGAAAAGTTATCAAAAGAATATAAGATGGGGGTAATATGCTAAACAATACTCATTTATAAAATATGCATCACCTAGTCCTTGAGTCGATAATCACATTGACCACTAGTATACCATCAGCTTGGGTAGCCTCTCCTGTGGAATGAGTCAAATGAATATTGGTACTAATGAGGTCGGGGTAAGTCTTACCCAGCTTTTTCAAGGTGGCGACTGGCATGAGAATCAAGACTGCTTTATTGTCCATAAATATTCAATTGACTGATCTATCGTTCATATGAGCTTTTATGTGCAGAGGCGTGAGATGGTTCGCCATTTCCCTGGGTAGCTTAGGAAATGACATATGTAATCATATGCTTAATKCATCTTCTGAATTGTCTAATAATAATTCAGCCATCGCACATTTAGCGAAAAGAACATGTTCTGTTGAGATCCCCACCACGTCGATCATGCGTAGGTTGAATCTTTTGTCCGTAAGCTGGCACCCTTTCCAGGCCTGAGACTTCTTTAAGCTGTCTGCATTTATAAGCTTTTTCCCTCTGGGCTCTCCTTTTCTACTCTTGGTCAATCTCCCAAGGTTCCTCCAAGAAGAGATGGCACCCGAAGTGTTAAAAGCAATTAGTCAAGTAAAATTAACGATTTTACCTCCCTAGGTTAGGCAAAGTCAAACACCTAAATACCAACGGCCGATAGTTGACCTTGGTTTCAGAAGTTGTGCTATCATACAGCTTCTTCGTCATATGTTTTTGTGGCTTATTGGCAATTCTACTATTAACAATCGCCTGCTTCAGTATTCCAGTTCTGACTTGCTTCTTACTCACAAACCCACCTTTATCCTGGGATGATCAACTACAAGAAGGCTTTTTCCTTTGTCATGCGATGTTGGCTCAGGGGACAACGGCAGTTACACTTTCCATTAGATCCGAGTTTTAGCCATTTTATCCTTGAGCCAGGACCATGCTAGCCTTTGTAGTCGGAAAGGGAATGGTGTCTATTGGAAACTCCTGCATGTGTTTTGTCAGCAAACTTAAAATAGCCATCTTAAATAGCCTTCTGTATCGTATTGCAAAACATCATATGGTTTTGTTAGTACCATGAGTGTAAGTGTTGTGCCGCCTAAAGTACTTCCTGCCTCTTAATTTGTCAGCCGGTGGGAGTTTCTAACATGACACAACTTAATCTGTTTGTCTTTCAATAGTTGATCAAAGATTTGATTGGCGCTGGAGATGTGAAGACGTAGGTTGGCAGATGTAGGTTGGCGGATTCTTGGCTTTGTCACCTCCTTTCCACGAGCCGGCCTCAGCATGGAGCATGTATAGGCTCCTCCCTTGATGATCTCTGAAGGTTGCTCCTCCTCAAAATCGGCTATGTAATACCCCCAGATTAGGAATTATCCTAAGCCGAGAGCATTACATTATCTTACTCATAAAACAATAATCTACTATAAGAAATGAAAGAAATCTTAATCCTTGTCAAAAAGTGTTAATAGAAATTTGACAGAGTTTCCTCTACAATTTCAAAAACTRCCCCCTGTTTACATTCAAAAGATTCTCAAACTTTTTCAACGCTCATAGACAACATGCATTCAATACTATTTTTCAACAAATCCYTTACCAACCTAACATTTATCAAAAATGAAAATTTGTSGAAACTAAAAGAATTTAAAGTACGATGGGCTAAACCAAAAAAAGATATCTTAATAATAATACACAAAAACCATTCTATTGTATTTAGTAGAACTTATTTAGAAAGTGCTTCGGGGTATCATGGYTTGTCGCAAAGCGACCTCCTCACACCATYTGACTACACGTGACTTGAAGTGCAGAATGAGAGAAAAGGGATGAGCTATAAAGCTCAGTGMGCAATTCTCATGCATGAATGAATGAATAATGCCCTATATGTCATAAATCATAAAATTTCGCTTTCCCAATAAAAGTTTTCTAACATTCCCATTTCATAACCTTTTCATAAAATCTTTCCTTTCCATTAAAAAAAAAAAAGAACTTTGTAAAACCTTTCCATTTCATTACAGTCGTGAGCTCACTGAGTGTAATGCCTAGCCAATATAAGCTCTGCAGTGGGCCATTATTCTTTGGAACCTGATTACATTTTTACCGGTAGAACCGCAAAGCGGTTAACATTCCTTTACTTTTCCTTTCATCTTTTCACCTCCCAAGAGGTGAACATTGCATTTCCCTACCCTCCAAGAGGGTTGGGTCGGGTGCGTTGTTCCCTCATGCCCCATTTCCCGCTCACACCTTTAATGGCTAGGTTTACATGCCTTTCCAAAAATCTTAACATTTTCCTGAACATAGTACATTTATAAAATTCATTCCCTTTYAAAATTCATTTCCTAAAYCATTCGCTTCCTAAATRTATGAATGGTTCATGCCRRGAATGATGTAGAATTACTACAACTACATGCCCATGACATGAAATACATAAACTGTATATAAACACCATTCACATAAAGCAGTACAAAATATACTCATTATATAAAATCATTCAATACAATATAACACATTCCAATATAGTTACCACGTAACACATAATGAAAAAGGTAGGAGGGTATGGAAATTTACTTATATAAAGCTCATAGACAACACATCCACTTCACCACAAAGGAATTTAGAAGCAYAAATACATATGCATTAATGGAATGTGACAGTTTACTTACTTGGAGTCCTTTACGTTAAAGAGTTCTTATTTAAATTGCGAAGTGAAATCCCTCGACCGTTCTCAACGTGAAGGCGCTCGAAACGACCTAATTGTAATTACAGAAGGGAAGTCCATTTAGTACAATTGTCCCAACTCAGATATTCAGTGTTTATTCCAAGAATGTCATTTGCCAATTATTAATCCATTCTTAATTTCCAAATTACCAATTGTCATTTTTTTTTTAAAGTTACAATTTAAACTCCTTAGGTATTAAATCTAATCTATTTTTCTCCCACCAAATCACTTTAGGACATAATTATACATAGGTTATAAATTCCAATATCAAATAGTACTGTTTTCACCTTTAAGTCCACAAAATCCAAGTGCCACGRAAGTGATGTTGGGCCTTGGGTGTGCGCTCAGGCAGCGTGCACACAACAGCCCTGGTCGCGCATGAGGCTTGGTCGCCTGGGCGACTGAGGGCCTAGCATCTGGGTGCCTGGGCGCCTGTTGCTGGGGGCCTAGTGCTAGGCGCCCATTGCCTTAGTAGGTCCTTGCTCTTGGCCATTCCATTTCCAAATCGGGCAACGAGTTTTCGGTGAGGCGTGTGCAGATCCGATCGAGCAGAGAAGAAGAAGATGGCRGATCTGGCTGGCAAACCGCTTCTTCCAGAGTGGCTATGGCAAACTCCGGTCGCGATTGCATGGATGATGGCGACGGCACCTACGCGTACAGACGAGCAAAGAAGCGGCGATGGCACAAACCACGTGGGAGAAGATCTAGGTAGCAGGAAAGTCCAACGCGAGCGATTAGTGAGTAGCGGTAGTCTCGGCCTAGCCGCGTCGCGGAGCAGAGTCCTCCAAGCCGCTAGATCTAATGGTTTGTTATAGATCTAGGCGGAGCGACGATCGGCAAGCTTGGAGATCGACAAGCAGAGACAGGAGCTCCACTCGCAGTCGAGTCTTCAAGAAGCCGATGAGTCAATCTCTGATCGAGTATGGCTTGCAGAGAAAGCCTCGGACAATTTTAGCAACTCCAATCAAGTAGTTGTGCAGAAGTTGAACAGCGAGGGCGAGCAACAAGCCACAGCGACGTGCGACGTGAGAGCTATGGCTTGCAGAGAAAGCCTCGGACAATTTTAGCAACTCCGATCAAGTAGTTGTGCAGAAGTTGAACAGCGAGGGCGAGCAATAAGCCACAGCGACGTGCGACGTGAGAGCTCCGGCCTCGACTGGCAGCCACGAGGATTAATAGCAATGAAAACAAAGGATTGCGGCTACTGAGGGAGGAAAAGGCTGTGTGAGCGGCAAGATTTATGGGAGTGAGGGCGGCGGCGAGTAGGGTTTGGGGAGGAAGAAAAC
>MEJB01000369.1:91381-114913 GCA_001752375.1 Rhazya stricta
TAACGAGCGGGAGCGACAAGTTGAAGACGTGTTGATGAACTAGCCTCAACGATTTTAACAGGCTCCGAAAGAGACGTTCGGTATCGAGAGTGCAGCGTGCAGCGACACCGAACAACGAGCGGGAGCGACAAGTTGAAGACGTGTTGATGAACTAACCTCAACGATTTTAACAGGCTCCGAAAGAGACGTTCGGTATGAGCTAGTCTCTAACTGAGTAGCCGAAGAACTTCTGAGCTGACGCTCACCTCGAGGACAGAGACGAACAGCTAGAGGTTCGAACGGCTAGCAGCGAGGCGGATCTAGATATTGTTTGGTAATCTAGATCGCCGAACCTCCTGAGACGAGGCGCTGCGCCGATCCGGCTCTGATGGCGATGAGTGATTAGCGAGCGCAACCTGAAAGGACGATGGATCTAGAAGAGGGTGCACCAAACACGGTAGCGGCGAAGAAACGAGCAGACATGCGCATCCACGGCAGCGGTAGTAGGTACGTTAGCGCTGGCCTCAAACGGTATCGGTGAGACCTTCTTCGCCAAACGGTCGGTCTAGACGGTAGAAGAAGAAGAGACGAGCTAGCCTAGACGTGTGCGGAGTGGCTTTTGAGCAACGGGCTAAACCTTTACCTTACCGGTTCTCGTTCCTGGATGATTCCGTTACCCGCGGATCGTGATCCGGGGGTCGTTGTCCGCGGGTCCGTGGGTCTACGATCCGGGAGTCAGCGGGTCCGCTGGTTCGGAGTACGCGCTGGTCCCGACAACACACGTGCGACGGACTCGCGTGTGGGTTCCGGGTTGTAGTGAAAGCACCGTGAACCTAAAACACCTGAATTTCCCTTTTTCATGATAAAACTATAACTACATTTTGATCATACTTTATAAATATTCATACCTCTTATCTAATCATTAAGCCACAGCGACGTGCGACGTGAGAGCTCCGGCCTCGACTGGCAGCCACGAGGATTAATAGCAATGAAAACAGAGGATTGCGGCTACTGAGGGAGGAAAAGGCTGTGTGAGCGGCAAGATTTATGGGAGTGAGGGCGGCGGCGAGTAGGGTTTGGGGAGGAAGAAAAMGAGTGAGGGTTTCTTCTCCTTTTCTTTTCTTTTTTTTYCCTATTTTTTAACTTGGGCCGTAACCCAAATCCTTTGGGCCTTCCCATCATAACTAACCCAATCCATTAAATTAATTTCAACGAACCTTTCTTTCGATAAACGTCTAGCTTCCGACTGAGAAACGAATAGACCCAGAAGTCGAGCCTCTAACCAACCAAGGATCCTCATTCGATTAACACAATAATCACATACTTATTAAACATACAATTAAAATATTAACCACATGGTAAATTTTCAACCTTAGTTGGCATACAAATTCACAAGATCAAATAAAATTCATAAAAATAAAATTCCTAGTATTAAATGCTAAGTTGTCTATCACCAAGATCGTTGTTTGGCCTCTYATAAATTTGAAAGTTCCTCATCTCTCTTTCTCCTTAATGATCTCCTCTATACATGCATCATATCACAAAAGTCTAGATAAATCAGAGAAGTCATAATTTTTTTTTAGGAGAGTTATTTGCCACCCCTTTTACCCCAACTTGTCAAATATTTGCAGCTTTGAAATGCCCTTTCTAAATTTAAGGGGGACATCAATAAACATTTTTCAGGTTTTTTAATACTTTTAACTTTAAATACTCGTCTTTATTATTCAAAGTAGAAATATCATAGTAATATACCTACACTTGCAAGCATTAGCAATAGGACCGAGACCTTACTAGAGATCAACAACATTAGCACTTATAGTTGAAAAGGGCGTACGAGGCATTGGYCCGAGAGGAGTATATCTAGCATGCGTTCCATTRGAAAGGTAAATTCCAACAACATTCCCTAAGAATTTCTTACWTGCAAGCTATCCCTAMTTTTTACTTCAGACGTATTTATTACAWTAGCCTCCACCCAATTGCAGATGTATTGTACGATAAATGTTACAACTAACAAACACGAATTCTTCCACAATCAAGTAGACTGTATATTCTTCAAATTCACATGATGATGCAGAAAGTAACAAAGGTCTACMAATCATCAAACAAGTCTTATATTCAGGCAAGCAAAATAAAAAGTTATAGAGAGTTCCATCTGAGAAAGGATCCCGTATCAGTAAGGAAGTTCCAACCCAGCATCATACAAAGATATTAAACATTATGCTAACCCAAGTTAACGTCATAACTTATCAATGGTCTTGCACGTCATTGCTATGTAGCAATTTCTGATCTCCCTTAATAGGCTATGTTGCTATGGTACAATAGAGCCAATGAGAGATAATCTGGCCGGAATCTCTCCTTACAGCTTATCAATGGTCTTTGCACGTTAGTGCTATATAACAATGTACAGTTTCCTTTGGTAGCATATGTTGATATTGTACTATAGAGACTAAGAGAAATAACCTAGCAGTGCCACAGCTTTGCAATGCTGTAACTTTCTCTACTCAAAAGAGCCAGCTTTCATGTGACTCTGAAGACGAATGATTCCAAAGGCGAAGCTGGAAGTCCAGGATCCATCCAATTCCAAGAGACCAATTCCCTTCTATTCAAATCATTCTCAAAGATGACCCWTTATCCACTGTTTSGCTTCAGTGAGGAAGATAATAAAAAATCTCAAAGATGGGGAAGATCAATCGGATGGCAACTGCAAATTCTAAATTGATAAACAAAAAATCAAAAAGAGTGAAACCGTGGATAATATTATTGTTGTTATCCGACCAAAACACACCCAGCTCCAGACAGTAATACTACAAAATAAGGGGGAAGTCAGAATCGCAACTTTAAGTGAAGCAGAAAAACAGAAAGGGGAGGAGCATCCAAGAGAAAATAGAACTGGAAACGAAAGAGATTATAAAAAGAATAATTCAAACCTTTCTTCTTTTTGAGTGGATTGAGGAATTATAAAATAATAATCCACTCCTTTCTTCTTTACTAGGTTCTAGCTATGAAGCTTACCTTATTTTTAGAGAATTGGGAACCTCAAACTGGGATCCAGTGGAAACATAAAAATTAGGATAAACAACGTCACTTGCCCCTGAACATTAACGTTTTTTTGAGCTTTTGCCCTCCAATTATAGATTGTTTGGTTCTTGCCCTTGCCCTTGTCCTCGGACTCTTAAAATGTAATAAAAGTTGTCCTTCCATCTAAAAAGGCCGTTAAGTATTGGTTAGAAGCAATCACGTGACTTGCACATGACTTTTTTCAAGGGTCTTTAGTCCATTTTATTTATTTATTCATTCTTTTCTTCTTCCATCTTCATCCTTTTCCTCCAACCCCCTCCATCACTGGTGCCGATCTGCAATCGCAGATCTGCCATCCTCTCCCTCTCATTCTTCCCCCTTCTCCTTCTCCTCCACCGGCACAGCCCCCGTCTAATTTTTGTGCACTGAACCCCAGCGGCTGAGCCCATGCCCAGTGGAAAAGGGCAAATRGGCAATCAATTCGAACTCCAAAATCTTGTCCAACCAGGAAAGCCTAATGGATTTCGTAAGAGAAAGGAGATTAGCAGGCTAGATTATGTTTGCTGTGTCTCGGTTAAACTACAAATACAAGTGGGAAAGTGGAAAACAACACCTTCGAGATGGACAAGGCATCAAGGATTGCAAAGAGATCACTAACAAAATCAGCAAAAGTAGCCTTTTCAGGTTCCTGCGATGGATTGGATAGTCCATAGCCTCTGTAATCAGAAGCAATGGCTCTGAAACCAGCATTGGCCAAAACAACCAATTGATGGTGCCAAGAGTACAATATCTGTGGAAAACCATGCAGGAACACCGTTGGAAACCCATTCACGATGGAGGAAAAGGAGAAGAGGGGAAGAATGAGATGGAGAGGAAGAGAGGAGGGCAGATCTACGGTAATGGAGGAGGTTGGAGGAAGAGGATGAAGAGAAAAGAAGAAATAAATAAATAAAATGACAAAAATGAAATGGACTAAAAGACCCTTGAAAAAAGTCATGTGCAAATCTCCTAATTGCATCTAACACTTAACGGCCTTTTTGGATGGAAGGGCAATTTTTATTATGTTTTAAAAGTCCAAGGGCAGGAAGCAAACGGTTTAAAGTTTAAGGGCAAAAGACAAAAAACACTAAAGTTCAGGGGCAAGCGATGTCGTTTACCTAAAAATAAAGATAAAAATTCCATCAAATTATTGATGGGAAAAAATAATATATCATTCAAACATATGTATTAGAGGAGCATAATGGACTAGTTAATGAAATAAGTAACTGTCCAAACTTTTACTTTGCGATCCAACCAAACAAAGGGAAGCACTACCCATGTACTTTCCTTGTATGCTAAATAAAGTTAAATGCATATATATCCACTTGAGGAGGATTGTTTTCCTTCCCTCCTTCCCTTCTCTTCCCCTTCCACCTCAGCAAAACAAATGATGCGGCACGAGAATAAGATCCTATGTTCAAGTCTCACCAAAACATGGATAAAAGTTCAATCAGTATAAGGATCCTAATCTAAACAAAGAACTTTCTGAATTCCTGACAAAAGAGGTTTTTCAATCGAAAAAGCTTTTATGCACCCAATATCGCTTTCTTTCTTATTTCAAAAAACATGCTTTTTTATGTCAAATTATTTTTCATTTTCAAACTGCCATTCAAAAGGGATTTTTATTGTTTTAGTTGAATGTGAAAGATCTAATATGAGTTCTTTAATATTTACTATATTTATTCCATGTTAACATACTTTCTGAATTTAAACTGAAAATTGAAACTCTAACAATCACTTTGTGACCCTGTTCTGCAGGAGTAAAATAACTAGTGATTTCTAGAAATATTTTTACAGACTTGCACATGTTTTAACCTTCAGTTGATAGAAAAGAAATTTGTTCATAGATCAAAAGAGAAAACTTACTTTTGATGAACATTTCAACTTCTTGCTGCTCATGTTGTGGTCATCAATTCTATACTCCCTCTGGTCAATATCCTTCAGGGGGTGATATTTCACGGAGACCAACTTTTCTTTGGCTGCCTCCAGCTTTCCTTTCTCCACTTTCTGCAGTGATGCACATTCAAGCCCCATAGGCAAGTCAAAGCAATTTGGCCAGAAAACTCGCCAAGTAAATATCATATAGAACACTGTATTGACTTACAAGAGACTCATCATAGCCAGTTATTAGTGTCTTGCAAAGCTTGAGCTCCATCTCAAGTGCACTAAGTCGAGATTCTGCAGGGATATTACATTGCTCAACTATCTGCTTTTGCCTACCCCAAACAATTTCTGGCTGCCACACATTCAATGCAACTGATGCTTGCCTAGTATCAAATAAATGTCTTGCCCATGAGCGAAGATTGAAATTTTCTTTAAACAAAGAAAGCACAAAYTACCATAGCCAAGATTAACAATCGYGTTGATTCTGAATATAGAAATCATTACTGACATTCATAGTATCTATCATAATAGTTTTCGATTGTTCCAAAAGTTAAAAGTTGAATGTAGTCAGTCCTCTTTCCTTCTCTAATTTTTTCAACACATAATTTCTCTTCAAAGTAAGTGACTTAAAGAGCAAAAGGAAACTATTTCTATCTCTTTTATTTATAAGTCAAGTTAACCTATATGCTGTCAGATGCTCTGAAGCCTTTAAAACTCATAATTCGGAAAATCAAGGTACCATGACAGACATCAATGAAGAGGGAAAAGGGAAAGAAAAAGAGACATCTGTTAAGTCAATTAATTACCTGACCTTATGCAAGTTCGATAACTCAGCCAAAGTTCTCCTCATCCTCTGCCTCTCTTCAGCAAAATGAAGCTCTATCTCCCGAATCTTCCTTGAGCACTCAGCTATTTCACTCTCAATTCTCAACACAAGTCTTCTATGGGCTAAAAACTTTTGCTCCCTGTCGCTCTCATACCTTTTCAATGAATTTTGGAACAAGCGTTACCGTGAAGCATTAGCAAAAATGAGCTTTGAAAATGATTACCTCATCAGACAATGCTATAATAAATACCACAAGGGCATCAAATTCTCAATATGCAACTCTAATTGCAGTAGAAATGTTATTTATCCCCCAAAAGGAAAAGGGAAAAAGAAAAAGAAAAAGAAAAAGAAAAAGAAATAAAGAAAGCACTTTCTGCTCTTCTTGGCTGAGCCGAAATCACACTAATTACTTTCGTCCGTCGCTTTCGCCAAATAATTACAATTTCATAACCATATAATAAGACTGAGTAAAATTGAACAAAACCTGATTCTGTACTGGGCTTTATAACCGGAAAATGTCCCTAAAGAAGAAGAAGAATGAGAGGACGTCATATTAACAACTGGCTGCGCTGAGTGGCATTTGAAATCTGAAGAAAGCAAGAAGGACCAGAGGGAATCTTCAACAGAAAGTCTATTGAATCGTCTACAAGTGATGGAGACGCAGCAGAGATCTTTGTAGTTGAGATTTGAACTCTCAATTCCAATCTCTAAAATTCTTCTCCATAGCTCGTCCGGTAAAATCGACATTTTTTATTTGAGTTGTGAGTTAATGGCAAGAATCAGATTTGAAGGGGATTTCGGAATTTGAAAATCCTCCCAAACTGTACTTGCAAGTTTCCCCGCAAGAAGCTCTCCGCGCCTACTCTTAGAAAGAAGACTTAAGTTAGGTAGTTCTTCCGACCCTAAGACCCTTTATGAGGAACGGTAATCGAAGGCCGGGGAAAGTTTATTGGCAACAGGGAACCCTTTCTCAGCCCTACCTACCCTATGTATTCGGAAGGGGGGGGCTCGAACCGTAAAAGACCTGGTTTGGTTCCACACGTATCAGACAGGCAGAAGGTCTGGCACGACCACTTCGCCACCGAAAGCGAATTCGATCGTATAGTCGTCTTCTTTGATCAAAAAATGCGAAGTGGAAAGGGATGCTAGTCGGTTGCACAACGGGGTTCTGCAATTAGGTGTTTGGACTATCTGATTTTGCTAGAGGTCATCGACTATTCTTACTTTTATTCATCGAAGGAAAATATTTATGGTTGATTGTTTGTAGTGTGAAATAAAACGAAACGAAACTTGAGTAGTTCCGCTGGTTCGGCATTTTCATTATTTAAAAGAGGCTGGAAATCCAATTTGCATTCTCATATGGAAATGGAGATACTATTTTAGCCTCGTGCAACCTAATTGTTGAAAAAATAAAGACACATGGATTGATGAAACTCAAGAACCCATAAGAAACCTCATCAACATAAAATCATATAGTTGGCTAAATCACCCGATTGGCATAATCTAATAGATTTTCCTATCTCTTTACCTAAATACCTAGGAGAGATAAGCTTAACTAACCGATTGATAAAAATAAAAGCATATAAGTTAGCTTTCCAGTCGAGTCCTAGGGCTATTTCTCCCAACTATTCATAGACTCGCGATGCGGGGCTAGAATCTATGAGAGTGGATGAAGTGGCTTTCATCAAAACTTCTTAAAAAAGGGACAAAGGCCTTTTATTCTGGTATAAAAAGGAAGAAAACAAATAAACAAGGGCGATTCAACATCCAATACACATATCAACTCAAATTCATTCTAGTTTTATGCATTTCATTTTTACCAATTCAAAGCTTGTTTAGTTAGCTTTTACTAGGCTTATTTATAGCTTTCCCATAAACTTTTGTATCTTGCTTTACAACTTACATATCAACTTATAGCTTGTTTTGAGTTAATATTTGGAATTCATCTTAGCTTGCTTTTCTTCTATTGAATTTGTTTATCATCTTTCGATCAATAAAAGTGCAGTTAATTTTGCCATACTTAGTGTTTTACTAGTATTSTGCCAAAGCTCACAACTGCATACACAGTATGTTTTGGGCTTTTTTTAATTAATGCATGGACCCATCCTAGAAAAAGAGGATCTACGCATCTGGCTCCCTTTTATCAGCTAACTAGCTAGTGTTCAGGCCTCGTCGTGTTGAGATCCATAGGGACAATTGAACTAGTTGGTAGTCATCCCCAGCAATTCAACCATCTCATTAAGAGGCGTTTAGCTACCATTGGCTAGAAGATTTTCCGTGCCAAACATAATTGGCATGCCCATTGAAACTTGGTAACTCTGCATGCTTCTACGCTTTAGTCCAAAAATCATAGCCAAAGAGAATATATTCCTCCCAAGAGTCAGATTGCTCTCAACAATCTATGGAAGTGCCGAAGAAACAATCAGTAAGCAYAATTCTTCATGCACTTGAGTAGAGGGTCACAACTCAGAATGAGGCTTTCAGGCTATCAGACTCTAGTTTATCATCAATTTCTCCCATCAYAACTGACACCTACTTCCCTTATGCACAAGTGAACTCATGCAAAATTTAATTCAACAATTTGCCACTGTTTTGGATGGATATGTATTTTGCATGTCTTGGTAAATTTATACTGCCAAAATCTGCTTACCCCACAACCTGAGGTATATGCCTGTCTCTTCTTGCTACTGAAACAAGTCCTTAAGGGAATTTGTGATCTGGGTGTGGACCATGATTGCACAGCTTTTGGATTCTCGACCAATGGCAATATCGGCTGGGTTAGTGGATCGGTTTGTCTTTTGTGCTTTAGGGCTCAAATCTCATTAAAACAGCAGCAAATGTTCAATTAAATTTTGCATGAGTTCACCTCTACATTGCTCTATTGTGTGCCCAATTGCACTGCGGGAAGTAGGTATCTACTGTGTTAGGAGAAATGGTGATGAACTAGGATCTGATTGCCTGAAACCCCCACTCTGAGCATATTTATTCTCTCCCAAAAGGCAATACTCTTAGCTGTACACTAGAGGATACGACCATGTTCATCATTTCCCACCTTACCAAGGAGCTGATGAGACCATAAAACGTACAGGAGCAAATTGGGGAACCAATCATGTAATTTTCAAGGGCGAATTCCTCCTTCGGGTCTCACTTTTCAATCTAGTAGGTAGTCACCTCCTATATTAGGATTTCAACTGATGAATTTCTTAGCACAACCTCAATCGTAGGCCAATGTGAACACTATAGCCGATGTACTTGGGAGGTAATTTGGCTTAAACATCATGGGAATGATCAGCCCTCTTACCAAAAGTTATATCCTAAATGGATAGATAACGCTATTGTTATACTCCAAGGATACAAAAAACCAGAATCCACTACCTTTCCAAGGGGCCGATGATAAGACTACTATGGAATATATCGGCTGCTTCACAACTCAATGCGGGGAGTTAAGCAATAGTGAGTTACATAAATTACATATTCTCTGTTTATCTTTAATTAGGGCTACTTTCTCTTGGTACACCAATCTTCCAACTAATTCGGTGCATAATTGGGGAGAAAAAGAGCAATTATTCGATGAAATGTTTTATCAACCCATCCCTGAAGTATCCATAATCGATTTATTAGCCATCAAACAAAGCTAAATAAGGACGTTTTTTATTTTCTCGGATGATTTCATTAGTAAGAGGCAAGATGTGCTATATTACTCCCAGAGTTGGAATATGCCAGAATTTCAATTGGCAAGATGCATCCACAGCTCAAAGAATGATTAATCCTGCATGATATCTCTGATATATCCAGGTTGTTATCACATTCCATGTGCATCAAGGAACTCCTCAAGGAGAAAGAAAAGAATAGAGCCTCCAAGTTCACAAGAAGGCAAACAATGATTTCAGTTATTGATGATTTAGCTRACTCTGGAGAAGGTGAATCCTCTAATATCATGGTAGCCTAAATTGTCAAAGGAGGAGCATATTATTAGTTAATGCTTAAACCACGAGAGGGAAAGGATGAAGCAAAAGTGGATAAACAGACGAGCTATGCATTTGATATCTCCAAAGCCGATTAGATATTTGATCAACTATTGAAGGATAAGTAGATTAAGCTAGCGGCTGGCCAGAAACTGCCATCAGCCGAAGAACTAAAGGAAAAAAAATATTGTAAGCGACACAACACATATAGTCAGGCTACTAACAAATGTATTGTATTCTGCAATATTATTCAGAGGACTATTTAGGATAGGCATTTTCGCTTTAGTGATAGAATGAACTAGGAATCTCTTATGAATGTTGGCCCTTTCCCTTTGGCATAAGCAAGGATGGTGGTAGCTGTAAGAACTCCTAAGCCTAAGATACAATGGAGAGCCAAACAAACCATTGTATAAGAAGAGAAAGAAGGAAAAGAACATCATCAATCATGAGAGAATCAGTCGATGGATCACCTCATACTAGAAGCCAATCTTGTGAGCAAAATTCAAGGGGAGCAGAAACTTTTAATTAGTCGATCACCAGCAACTATGTTACTTGCAAGCCAAAAAAGAAGGAATGGCAGAAAAAATATCAAACGACAATATCTCCTTTTGTAGTTTGGATAGGAAGCCATCTGTCTTTTGTAGACTTACCTACCCTAATCAAGAGAACATAACTAAGTTCTATTTGGAACAAATGTCATGACAGTGCAGGTTTCAATTGAACCAAAGAACCGTTCCTTGGGTATGTCAGCCATGCTACCCAAAACGTAGAAAATAAGAGAACAAAGGAATTAGTCTTACCAACAATGGCTTTTGGAAAAATGCCTAGAGAAGGAAGCAACTAGAAATGAAGCAACTAAAGGCATCAATATGATTGGCTTTCTCCCTTCAAAATTTCCATGAAATTTTCAACAGAACCTGTGAGCTAATGATATCTTCTCAATAGAGCAGGCAGTGGTTGTATTAGCATTGCCTCCGACAGAAGACATATCAACTGAGCCACAAATAACATTCCCAAAGCCATCAAAAGAAATGGCTAATCATCTCTAGTCTCTCTATATTAAAGCTCATCTAGATAGACGAGTAGGTAGTAGGGTATTCGTAAACAAGGGAGCTATCCTCAATGTTATACCCACAACCACTTTGAAGAAATTGGCTAGGTCTTAAGCTGACCTAATGAATATTGATATTCAAATGACCAATTTCTTAGGATAGGCAATTCAGGCTGATGGAGTCTTGACATATGTCACAGTCAGCTCAAATACAAATGATACACTATTCTTTCTCATATAGGCTAAACCAGCATATACCGTATTGCTGGGGCGAGATTGGAGTCATGCCAGCAATTGTGTCCCTTCCACTTTGCGTTTGCCTTATCATGCTCTGGAACGAGGATCAAGTTAAAGTAATTCTAGCCAATCCAAGTCATTTCTCAATCGATGTCCAGACGAGTGAGGTAATCTCCTATTCTCCTTATTTTGAGTCGTCATGATTTTCTAAATTATCTTTCAAGCAAGAATCAACAATCACCAGGTGCCGATGAATATTCCATTTTGGAAAGTTCAACAATAGGCAAGTGTCTCGACTGACTAACAGCCTATTCAGCCATACAAAAGATCCAAATAAAGGTCGCAAATGTAGTCCAGCTACAAGACCCCTATGAGGAGATTGAGGTTGAGTGGAATACCAATCAAGCCCCCTATTTCATACGCCAGATCCTTTTACAAATATCAATTTAAGAGACCATGGAGAAATCAAGGCGACAAGGGCTAGTGCATTACTAGAAGTTGGCAGAAGGATCAGCTGGTTGACCTGATTAAGTTATACAAAGATTACTTTGCATGTCATTATCATGAAATGCTAGGGCTTTATCATCGAATAGTGGAGCATCACCTATCATCAAAAGAGGATTTTAAACCCCCCAAGAAGGCAGCTATGAGATATAATTCAACCTTATTCACTAAAATAAAGGCTAAGATGGAAAGGCTTTTGAAGCATGGTTTCATTAGAACCGCTAAGTATATAGAATGAGTTTCAAATCGCTAATTGATATTCACATATGGTTCAGAATTTCCATTGGGATATGCTCCAAGTATGAGTTAAACCAGCTGTAGTTTGTCAATAATATGGTTGGGAAGGTAACTTGCAAGTTCATTCAATCTCCATCTTGGTAAAGTGATAGAACTCTTGTACTGTGCAATTGATATACGGCACTGGAATGCCTCGAAGACTATAAGAAATCAAGGGCTCCTCAACAAGCCAAATGTAAATCCAAATTGGTAGTCATGCCACTTTGAATGTCCCAAGAAATACCATGCTCGAGAAATCAACTTCCACAAATTTTAGCTCTTAATATCGATGCAGAAGTTGCCTTCAAAGTTGAATCCCCCAATCTAGGTAGGTTTCCATACTTACGGTTGAGCATCCTAATCCACAGACTATTAGGATTACTTAGCATTCACCATGCCAATTTAGTTAGGAGAGCATTGTTGGTGTTTTTACAGGCTTGGTTTCTAAATCCTGAGCAGATAGGCTAGCACATGATTTTCCATGATATTGGGTGGGTGATTCTACCCTGATCACTACCACGCCAAAAGAAGTTACACCTCAGTTACTCTAGATCTATGAGGGTCTTAGATGGAAATTTTTGTGATTGAAACACATAAGTTGGAATGACAATTGTAAGTGTCTTGATTAAGAGTGATATGGACGCTTGAAATAGGTTCTTCACCTTCCATCCTCCAAGCTTTTTTGTGTACTTTGTTCAGAATTGGAGTAAATTGAGATTGATTGATTCTTTTGTGGACTAACCAGACTCCAAGGTAGTTTCCCAAAGTTGAAGTAACAGGAACTCCAAAATTGTTGYTGATTTGACTAGAAAGACTGTGAGGAGGTTAGGAGAGAAAAACACCTGAGATTGTTGTGCTTTACCTTGTGCTCCGAAAAAGCACAAAATTTATCCAAAATGGATTGCTTTAGGTTGGCTTATTTCCAAGTAGCTTTCCTCAATAAAATTAGATCATTAGCAAAGAAAAGGTGGCTTAGGTGGGGTGTTTTTCGGGTTACTGCGAGTCACTTTTAGGCACATTCATTTATTGAATTTCTAATCTATTGACCGAACAACTCCATATATAGCACAAATAGGTAGAGGGATAGTGGATGCACTTGCCTTAGCCCTCGAGGTGAATAGTTCCAATCGGCGACCATTCCGGAGAACAAAAAGATTAGCTATTGTAACATAATGCATGATGAGTTCAATCATAGGACAGTCAAAATCGAATGGCGAAGAACTTCCTCCCAAAAAGGCCAACTAATTCTATCATAATGATTTTTCAAGATAAACTTTGAGAGCTAAAAAACATATTTTAACTCTCTTCCGTTGCATAGAGTGAATGACTTCTTGAGTAAGGATAACATTGTCACCAACTTGTCGATCAGGTATAAAGTTGCACTGTTCCTCACCAATCAGTTTGTGTATTAATGGTTTAATCTAGTTGGAGATCACTTTGGTAATGACTTGGAACATTTGATAAGGCTATGGGACGAAACTATTAGATGGAGGTAGTAGGTTGATCTTGTTTAGGTATAAGGGTTATGATTGTGTCATTGAGATCCTTTTGGGCTTGATCCTTGCTCAAAGGATTTAATAACAAATTTGAACACTGAAACCCCTACTAGTAACTAGAATTTCTGGAAGAATCTCGAGAGGAAATCATTGAGCCTGAGGGCATTATGAAGGTTCATGTCGAATAGAGCTTTCATTAATTCTTCAAAGTTTACAAGGGCATTTAGACCACTTCTATCCATGACATCCAGAGCTGGGAAACACCATTGGATAGATAGTTGATTTTCTTAGGAATATAGATTTTATAGCCCTATCTAGCCATTTGTTGTAGTTGAATATCATCCACCCACGCCGCTATTATCTTCTAGCTTGGTTATTCAATCTCGTTGTTTCTTGATAAGAGCCATCATTGGAAGAACTTTGTATTTCTTTCCCCATTGTCGACTCATCCTACTCTTGATTTTTTCCATCATAATAGCTCTTCCTGTTTTAGAATGTTCATATATTCCAGCCAAAGAGTTTCTTCAAGATTAAACAAATAAGAGGAATGTCAAACAACCAAGCTTTGTTGAATTCCTTCAATTCTAGTAATGCTTATTTTTTACGGTTGAAGATGTTGCCAAAGTGCATTTTTAATTCAACCTTAGCTAACTTTAGTAAAGTCTTTGAGAGATTTCAAATGCATAATTGTTAAAGGTGATTTAGGAAAAGTCAGTGTCCTTAGAACCAAATTATGAGACAACAAATGGAGAGTGTGCCATAAGCATCTCTTATAAGAAGCTTAATATATGCTCAAACTTGTACACAATTAAGATATGCTTTGTAGTTGGAATGATTGGAAATTTTCAAAGCAATCCAAGTTATGATAAATCAACCTACCCTCAATTGGAAATTTGATAAATTACATAAGGCATATGGCAACAAATTCCATTTGTGTTGACATCACTTACTTCTTACAAAAAGCCAATACACTTACATCTTACAAAAAGCCAATAATGTGTTACATTTACTTGCCAAATGTGTAGTTGGAGTGATTCGATTGCTTGGGTTGGCTATGCTCCTCCCTATGTACTTTATGGGGTCCCATGAATAAATTGTTTAGTTTTCTTTTCCAAAAAAAATTAATAATGTAGTGCCTTTGACCAAAATGAATGTCCATACTTTTCACTCTTTTTTTTTTTTTTTTTATGTCCAGCCTCTTAAGATAAATACATGTTGCACTTAAACTTTGATATGCTAAAAGAAAGTCCCTCAAAATTGTGTCTATTCAACTTTTGATATTAATTTGGGATGAAAAGTGCAGTATATATTGCACATAAAATGAAAACTATGGAACAAATAATTGAAGGAGCTAGGACGGTCAAAAAATTTTGTTAGYGGGATCTAATTATATCATCTGAATAGATATCAAATAATTACTATCCTTGAAGTAATATTCCCCTTAACACCATATTCTACTTGTAACAAAAAAACAAACAATCCTCTAAAATTTGGATTGGTCTAGCTATAACAATACTAGTTTTGGCCAATATATCTGCTGCAATATTAACTTTACTCCATGTATGCAATAGCTTACAGTTCCAAACCCTGCTTAATAGTTGCCCGATATAACGAMTAAGATTAGAGTTTTTACGGACTGAACGAGGGAGATTGCCAAATTTAAGTTTCAGCGTAATTCCACCCATCTGTAATCCAATTTCTAGGCTAGTTCCATTCCATATTTGAATTCCCGTAACTCAGCCAGGACAGGCAATTTTATGACCCAATTTGAGCAAAAAAATATTTTTAAAACCGGTATTTGGGCATCTTTGCCCATCTAATCTGGTTCTCAAACCATAAACATGTGCAGAGATATCTGTCAAATGCTAAATCATGTGACATTTTGTCACTCGTCTGAACTTGACAACAACAGAAATTGAAGCCCCCACCTTTTGGTCAAGAGACCTCATCGCTTACCACTTGGACAAAGCCTCATTGTTTTGTGTGACAAATTGTATTTACAAATGTGACATTATTGTATACAAAGTAGGTTGGTTCCACAATTTAGATTGTTGCAATTTGACCATCCAAATTGTTTAGCGGTCCAAATCTGAGTAATCAAATTCTGCAAACCTAATTTTAGTGGCCTACTTCGGCCACCAATGTATAAATGAAATATACCAACAATTAAGAAGGGACTATTTCTAGCTCCATAWACTCTTCTTCAATCTTTCTTCCTTGATGAATTTGTAAAGCAGAATCAAGGTAAACAGAAAAAGAACATTAAAAAGTGCCAACCGTCATGAGTCCTAAATCACACTTAATAAACMATATTTACAAGAATAGGTTGACAAAACTCTAAATGGGAAGATAGGTGAGTTGAAGCTACAAGTATACCTGTAAGTGTTTAAGTCGAATCCTCAGATTAATGACTACCCACTTCTCCTTCCTAATTCTTTGCAAAATAAGAAACCCTKTCATCCATTCCCCCAATCCCAAAGCAAAACAACATTCTAAGGTAGCATGGGTTTTTGCATACAACCATTTCATCTGCTGTTTCACTGTCAAAAAGAAGATTGTCACTAAGATTCGGTATTTCTTATCAACTATGTTGCCCAACTAAACAATAAGAAATCACTATTGCTCTCAACAACATGCTCACTGGTGAAGTCTGACCCACTTCCAATTGTTTCATTTAAACTATCATCTAGAACAAGTCGTATTCTGTCAGCATTCTTAATGATCCAATTAGTAAATTCAGAAGAAGATACTAACTCACCAATAGCTGGATGAGTAGATTTAGTTTTATCAAATGGGACCTTAGTAAACTTTGCTCCTAATATGTTTATCACTTGACTGCCTTGTTTACTAGAAGAAATTTTTTTGAAATYGAAAATTTGTCTAGAGATTGTTTAACTTCCTAGTTGATTGTTGTAATCATACCTCTTACATTAATTGTGTCTATTAACCCACATTCACATGGAAATAACAAAGTTATAACAAGACATGCTGCATATATATTGCAAAATTGATCAAATTATGTTTAGGTTAACAACCACAAAAGTTATACCATCATGAGACTGGGGAAAGAAATTCCAGAATTTTACTGGAAAACCTCAATGACAAGAGGTGCCTGTACATTGTTGGAAGAGCTTTTAAAGGAGGAGAAATAAACCAACCAATGATATTTATCTTCTAAGTTTAATTAGGGGCTTCTCTCAAAGTTGGTTTTTGGGCTTGCTAACCCAAATTCACCATTTGGCCCCTTAATGCTTTCTATGTAAAATGAAACATCTTTTCCCTCGTCTCAAAAAAAAAAAAAAAAAAAAAATTGCAAACTATGAGGTCATTGTTACATAAATAAACACTACGACTTCAAGAAGAAACACTTTCAATATACATCAGGTTAATTAAGGTAGAAAAATAGCATATTCAAATAAAAATTCAACAACTACGAACATTTGCTGTTCTTATAGAATCAATACAATTTCCTTAATTAATACTGTCTTAAAGGAAAGGGAGAGACTAAATCCACACCCCTATATCCTAAATCCACACCTCTAATTTGTCAGCTCCTTATGTGGTCATTATTATCTTTTAAATATCAATCAATCAACTTTTATATTYCTAAATTGCATTTTTAATCATACATATCTATTTTGTTTATTTTCTTCACCAATTACTACAAAAACATGCAATTTGAAGTTTTTTTTTTTGAGATAAAACTTCTCTAATTAAGTGGAGATGGATTTGAAGGTTTTTTATTATYATTAATTAGGTTGATTAAAAGGGTAGTTTAGAAAGGATAAAAGTTGATTGTTTCATATGTCAAAAGTCAGAGAGATACTAATGGCTACACAAATAAATGATTAATTGAGAGTGTGGATTTAGCCCCTCCCTAAAGGAAAGTGACTATTATTGAAKTGCTAATTAGATGGGTGGCTAMCTTTTAGCAAAATCCAGTATACTTGCATTCTTTGGCATTATGACTCTTTACTCTAAAGTACCAAGTAAACGAAAGATCGATTTAGGATACTAAACCACAAGGGGGTGCCGAAGGTAATTAATTAACACTAACAGAGAAGGCTAATGCTTCTCTTATTGAAGAAAAGTTAGAGTAAGAAAAATATTCCTTTACACATGGGAGATGCACCTTTTGCATTAGTCTATGCAGTACCACGAGAATGTTTCTTTCCTGATTTGCTGAAAAAATAGCATGAATGTGCATCATCATATCTTGTCCAGTACGCCAAGCCCAAAAGCTTCCATTTGGTGAATATGATAAATCCCTGAGTGACAATACCATATCAAAATTTATCCTTAGGTTATTCGACGACCAACAAAACTTGCAAAAGGAAAATGCAGAACCATGTTCTAGTAATTAAAAGACACAACTTTCGGTTCGAGTAACGTTAAAAAATGAAAGGGTGAAAATCATTAGACTTCCATAAACCAACCAAATTGGCCCAAACTCTATTAATTAACATTCCGATAGCAAGTATAATTATGACTATGTGTTCATAGGTACATTGGCACTCGACCCTGAGATGTAAAGACATGCATCAGTGTTTTTCTCAGGATGAGATAATTGCAAGCTTATGCAGATAACTAAGAGGAACGCATCCACTTCTTTTATTCCTYATATATCTGCCATTGATTTTGACCAATTGTTCCCTTTTATTCAAAGGTGATTGTATCATAAGCAGGCATGGTGATACACAATCAAACTAACCAAGAAAACACCTCATGCCTCCTCTTTTTCTTTATCTCTCTCCCACCACTTTTTGCTCTAATGTAGTAATTCTGGAGCCTGCTACCCTTCTTATCTTTATCCAGTAAATCTAATGCAGTGAGACAGAAACCTACATTCTAAAATCTAAATTATCAAAGCCATTAAAGAAGAAAGTTAGATGGTTCCTCAAACTCACAGATAAGTAATTATGTGACGGTAAAAATGATGATAAGAGGAAAAGCACTGTGAATTACATCAAGTAAAGAGAGAATCATTCACCCGAGAATTTGCCTTCTAACAAATTCAGGACTAACCATTTTACTGCTCCCAAAGCATTAGTTTTACAGGACATAGCCTCTTTTTAAAGAACATGTAGCTAAAAGTTGTCCAATGCAGGATGAGAAAGCGAACAATATTTCCATCTTTGACAACTAGTCCTTCAAGATGCAAAAGGTGAAAGTCAAAATTACTTTTGAGACCACCACTCGATTTTTTGTTAATAGTCTCATATATCTATCCTTCAAGTTGCATAAAAATACTTTCTTTCCCTTCTAYAAGAGAGTGAATGCACCATTCTTTTGTAGTTGTGATTGAATAAGGTTCAACAACACATGCTAAAAGGAAGATTCTTGGGGTTGTAAAAGGAGTTGATGTGGAAGTTATTGCTATAAAACTTTGAAAGGCAAAAGAGATTTTATCTATTCTTTGTGGTAAAAAGTTAGAGAGAGAGAGAGAGAGAGAGAGAGAGAGAGAGATTTTCTAAATGAAGATAAAAGAAGAGTAGGAGTGAAAAGAAAGATATATATGGTTTATATGAATTGGTTGCAAACATGAAGGAAAGGTGAATTACAAAAATGAAAGAAAGACTAATGTCTTACTTTCAATATCTTATATCCTTCGATTAATAACCTTAAACCTTAGCCTTACATTACAAGGTTAGAAGTTTTACTTGACCTATGTTGATTAAAGTTATCTCGATTAGTGGATAGGTGGTATTGATTACAAATATATGGGGTGAAATTTTACTTGTATTTCACTTTAAGTGAAAGTGAAGAATTGATGCACTATTTCCTAACAAGTCTACTAGTTCCAAAAGAGTATAGTGAGTAAATGAAGTGTCARCCCMACAAAAATTTTCAATCRAGTACCAAAATTACCAAATTTTCCTAATTTAGACCTATCAATTATGAGTGATATCAAGTAACAACTAAAAATTAAGCAAAAGCACTAGAAATATTAATTACAAGACTAAATACTAAAGTTCCAAAGAAGTTTATGGAATAAGAAAGAGTTAGTTAGGGTACTGATCCGATTTATTCTAATAATAACCTAAGTTATTCACACCTTTATTGCYATAATTCCCAAATCTTATCTAATTGCTAACGATAGAATTTCCTAAATTAGGTTTTACTCAATTCCTTGGAATAAAATTCCCTAATTCCAATTAACTAAACCATATCCCTATGTAAATTAGGTAAATTAGGTTAATCAAAATTACATTAATGATTTATTAAATTCCCCAGCTTCACTAACCACAGTTACCCACTTTTGAAAAACCACCGAATAGAAACCGATTCTATCCCTAGTCAGTTTGGTACTACAGGTTGTCATTACCTAGTTCATAATCAATTATCTCACCTCCCTTTCCTTCACAATTGATTACAAGATCAATTTATAGGTAGCTAATCYATAAACGCATTCAAAATGCCACAATGACAATTAACAACTGAGAAAGTTTGGGAATGAACATAAAGAGACAAAAAATAAATCATTATAAGGGAACCATCTTCACAAAAACCATAACCTACAATAAGAGCACAGCCTAAGAAAATTATTGCAACCATGGAAAACATAATAAGCATGATTACAATCAAGAAATAGAAAAGAAAGAAGCCGATTTGAAAATGAATTCCTTATGTAACTTGATCGAATATACTTCCAAGATGTTCCCCCAAATGAGTTCTCCAAGTTCTCTCTCTCAAAGTAGGCTAAAGATATGAAAGTGCAAGGAAAGACTTGTCTTTTAGGGTTATAACATGTTCTATTTGCAAAGAAAGCAAGAAAATGCTAAAAGTAATGAAATCGTGGCCGGTTTTTTCTCGCCGAGCAAAAGCCGACACTGGATCCATTTTCCTCAAAATCTCTGAAATTCACCACTTGAACCGGTTTGGCTTCAATATACCAAACTAATGCTGGTTGTTGCTAAAAGTTAGGGCCAGATTGCTCAAAAAATCTCAAACCAGTGTCGATATTTGGTCCAGGCCAGCATTGACTTAGTTCTGGCTGGAATTGGTCAAAAATCATTCCAAACTGGTACCTTGTTTTGGTTAAAATCGGGGCCGATTTTCCTATTTCCGTACTTTGCCAAATTTTGAGGTTTTTGAACTTTTGAAAATTAYGGTTTGACCCAAACTTCTTTGAATTCGTTCTTTGACWTCTTTTACCTCTTCTTACTCCAATTTTTGCCCATTTTCTTGTCTTTGAGATAAGAACCTTGCGAACAAATATTTTAAACCAAATCTAGAGTAATACAAGGTCAATCAAATATAGTATGACAAGAATCAGTTTAAGTAAGGGAAATAACATAGTAAAAATGTGACTTTATCAACTACTCTCCACTTAGCCTTTTGTTTGTCCTCAAACAAAACATGGCAATAATAAGATAAGAAATTTATAAAAACTACCCTAACACACTAAACTACAAGAAGAAATAACATCATTTACACATCAAACTGAATAGCACATAAAAATTTCATTAGATGGTAAGAGAATTTAAGTGTTAATAAGATCAATCCATTATAGAAAAGTGAGTGTGTGTGAATAGCCAAAATCAAATGCTTAGGAAAAAAACTTGACAAACACTTAGAGAATTATAAATACTTCACCAACACAAAAACCATAGAGCAAGTAAAATCACCCCATATGTTTGTAATCGTTACCAACTYTCTACTAATCTAGACAACCAATATCAGCAAAGGTCAAGTAGTACTTTTAAGCTTGTAATGTAAGGCTAAGGCTAGAGAAGTCAAACGAACAACAAGGGATACAACAAAGGTAAGAGAATGTTTCATAAATCAATGGTGAAAACTTATAACTCCCATTCATTACTTCAATTTTTTCATCACACCTTCTTCCTACTTCATTTATCCATAACCAACAAAAGCCATTTCTTTTCTTTTCACACCTTTTTATTTCTCTTTTCTTCATTGATCTTCATTTTGAAGATATAGGCAACATTTTTTTCACGAAAATATGAGGTATGCACTTCCACTTCTCAAAAACCCCCTTCATCTTTTGCATTTTTTCTCAGCAACCCCAATTTTTTAATTCCCTTCATCAATTCCTAACATCATCTTTCTAATATGAAACTAAAGAAAACTCCATTCAATCCCAAACACAACGGAAAGTGCATTAACTCTCTTAAAACAGGAAAGGCATACAAATATATAAATTAAAAGATAAACAATATAGGATTTGACATTGATGAAATTTCATTCCTTATAGGCTCAAAGAGGGAACTAGGGGTATAATATCGAAACGTTAAAGTTGAAAGRCTCAGACAATCCAAATAATGCTTTTGATTGTCATCTTTTCATCAATAAAGTCAATTTTTGAGTGGTTGTCTTTTTTGAATCATCATAATTTCTTCGCTATGTCAAACAATAACTATTCACAAGAAAAAGGCTACTCCTGCTAGAAAGAGAAAAAGTTGGATAGATCAAACTAATGCTAAAATTCTCAAACCAAACAAAATGGTCTCTCTTTTATGCTCTTTTATCAAATATGCAAATTAACCACATTTAAAGCTCAAAAACTTCTAAATATTTTTGGTGATATATTCAAAGCTAACAAAGAAGAAAGCATTCTTTCACCCTCTCCCCCCCTCCCCTCCCTTAAAACATAATATTTTCCTTMATGTTAATCAAAGAAACATAAAGGTAAGGTGAAAAAGACTTCCTGGGGTATACGATGTGGGTCGGCAATAGGAAAATAAATCTGATTGCTCTTTTTGAATTTGACTAGAGTTATGTGAATATCCTAAAATAATAAAATAAACTACAAAGATTCAAAATAAAAGTAAACGGGATTAGAATTGAGGAAAAAAATTTCGAATTACTAAACTTCTTGTATCTTGAATTCTAAGAAGAAAATCAAGAATGCTACAAATCTTTGCATTCATGAAAAAAATAAAAAACTTAACGCTAATTAACTAAGAAAAACAATAAGAAGAAAAAAATCAAAGAGATAAGAAGGTAGTTCTAGTTTATAGTCTCTAGCTTGTCTTCCTTTTAAGTTCATTAAGAAGAAAAAGCATCCGGGGTTTTCCATTCCTCTTTTTTCAATGTACTTGGCAATTTTCCCTGCAATAGGGTGACTTCATCTTTCCTTGCAAGAACCTCAAACAAGAATTAGGAAGTAAAAAACTTTGATCACCAATAAATTCAAGAGGTATAGTGTCTTTGTCGTGCACTGATTTAGCTCTCCCTATTGACTTTCTTAATTTCATTTTCTTTGTTTTTTGATCTATTTGAGGGCTTTCAACACTAGGTCTTTGTCTATGTCTATAACACTCCTAGATTAGAAACTATCATAACTCAAGAATGTTACCAATTTTACCAGATATATATTGCAGAAATTGGAAAAATAAAAAAATTTTAAATTTAAAATAGATAAGAGGTTTACAAACATTTAAAGTTTTCCCTGTAATATTAACATATTCACCTATATAAAACTCGAAAATTTCGCACCAAAATCACCAATATTTTCACATATAAATGAAATAACTTCATTCCCCAACAATAACATATTCCAATAAGATACTCATAGACTTAAAATTCAGCGAAAACCTTTAATAGAATAAACCTAAAAAGAATAAAAATTTATGCATTCAACTAGTTCATTAATCAATAGAAATTTAATTAATGAAAATGACTCTTAGGTATCAAACTCAGCTCCCAAGCGATCTCCACRCACCATYTGGCTAGTCATCACCTGAAACGTAAAATAAGGWAATATGGGGTGAGCTACTAAGCTTGGTAARTAAATTTCATGCATGAATGCGCCTGACATGCATCATATGTTATGAAGTTCAAAAATTCRTTTTGTCTAAAATTTAAAAAATTTTCCTTTTCAAATAGTGAGCTCACTTGGTGTAACGCCTAGCCATTAAACTCTTCAGTGGGCAATATTTATTTGCAATCTAGTCACATTCTATAGGTAGAACCGCCAAGTTGTTAACATAACTTAATCTTTTCTGAATTTCACCTCATATGAGGTGAATATTACATATATTCCCACCCTACAAAAGGGTCAGGTCAGGTGTGCCGGTCCCCCACGCCCCATTTTCCATTGTACCTTTCATGGTCTAGACTTTACACCCCTTTTCAAAGTCAACAGATTGGAAATCATTCAACATAAAAATCACATTTTCCCAAATTCATTCCTCAAAATGTTTTCTTTTCCGAACTTCATGCTTTAAAAACATTTGCTCCCTTAGATGCATGATTATGCCCATGCCAAAGAATGGTGAATGTTACCAATTTTAC
>MEJB01000370.1:0-38604 GCA_001752375.1 Rhazya stricta
TAATGAAGAAAAGTCTACTAAAGTCTAAAGTAACTTTAATAAAGTTGTCTATGAATTATTGTCCTTGATGTCGGCCATAAATTCTTGTTATCATATCCGTCCAGATTCCAGCTTATCTTCAAAGCATCTTTTGCTGTTCACCTTTAGTCATATCAGCTTTTAAAATCTTATCTTCAAGGCATCTTTCCTGTTGATCCTTTTTGTCAAATCAGAAGAATTCTGGAGGTACTTGAGATAATGGTCCTCCATATGGGTCATAGTCATCTGTCGCAGAATGTTTGGGTGAGTCATCATCTTTAACTAGATCTTGATACATTTTTTCGAGATTATTTTTCATGTCATCAAGTTCTTTCAACTTTTCTTCTTTACTTTTCTATGAAGAGGTTGATCCTTTTGCTTTCTTCTGTTCAGTCTTTTTTGACTCGTCGTATTGTGTCCACCACTTGATGCGAACTGTTCTTCCTAAAGCTGTCTGTCCAAGACTATTTGGCATTTTTGTATATTGCCAGACTAAAATCCAAGGAACTTTTACWAAGAAAAAGAAAGTCATTTCTTTTTCTAAGTCTGTAGCAAACTTAGAAGGCATCTTCATAAARGCTTGATATCTGTTCATCATCTCTGCTGGAAGGATATTGAAAGTAATTCCATATTTAATCCACCAATCATAAAACCATCTGGGAATAGGAGTCGGTAAATCTGTCTTCAGTTGAATAAACCACGAATGAGTGTAGGGTCTGATCAGTAGRAAACTTTCCCAAGCATCAATATAATCATAATAAATAAAAGTTGAGGGCTTCATGTTCAGGGAGGCAGGAAAAGAGACTGCTGTAGTAAAACTTGTCGTCTTCCATGTCTTTCGAGTTAAAATCTGTAGTATTCRTACTTTTGAATAGGCAAGGCGTTCATAGCCAGGCTTTTCTCTATCTAGTTGCATTGCATGTTGAGTTTCAATTGACTTAGTACAAAGGAGGATGGCTTCATACCATTCCTTTGTCTTCATAGGATTCATTGTAAGATAATGAAAGTCAGTGAATAAATAAATTGAAAATATATCTTTAAAAGATAAGTCATCTTCTAGAGTAATGATCAAGGTAGGGGTCTTTTCAAACCATTCGCCAGGTTTAACCTGTTCTGTTGTATTTCAGGTTGATGGTGAGGGTAAGGCTGGAAAATCAGCTAATCTAGTGAATAAGGCTTCTTTAAAATTACTCGGTGGAGTGGATTGTGTTAGAGCAGTAGAAGATCTGTTGACAAATCTAGTTGGAGGAGATGGAGGTGTCTGTGATAGGGCTTGAAAACGGTTCTGTTGTATAGGAGTAGGGGCTTTTGGTCTACTCATGTTTGTCCTGAATGATATCTTACTAATTGTTCAGTAGAGGAATCAGGTAATCGTTGCTTGAGAATTCCGCCGTAACCGAGATCCGAGGCATCCGTCTCAACCACCATAAGGGCATCAGGGTGAGGAATCCCGAGACAAGACAAAGTCTTTATCAAATTTTTAACCTTTTTGACTACTTGTGTATGTTCATCAGTCCAAGGGGAGGCATTCTTTGTAAGTCTCTTATATAAAGGTTCAACAATAATTCTTAAATCTTTAATAAAGTCAGAGACATAATTTAAACATCCTAAAAATCGTTGTAACTGTTGTTTATCTGTAATTTCATCAGGAAATTTATCTCCAAAATTAATYGCTCTACAAATTGGTTTATAAGTACCTTGACTTAATTCATGTCCTAAGAATTTGCAGGTTGTCTGAAATAATTTCATTTTAGAAGTAGATAAAACTAAACCATTTCTTTTAATCGTCTTATAGAAAATATGCAAATGTTTAAAATGTTGTTCAATAGACCTAGAAAATATAAGCACATCATCTATATATACAATGCAAAAATCAGTATAAGGAGTCAAGATTTCATTTATCATATTCTGAAATTCTGAGGGAGCATTTTTTAATCCAAAGGGCATTACATTCCACTCGTAATGTCCAAATAGTACAGTAAAAGCAGTCTTATATCTGTCCTTATCTTCAATCTGTATTTGCCAAAATCCTGATTTAAGGTCAAACTTACTATACAAATTTGCACCATATGTTTGTTTTAACAAATCCCTTTTATTCGGTATAGGATATCTAATCCATTGTAAAGCTTTATTTAAAGGTTTATAATTAATTACTAATCGAGGGGCTCCACGCTCCTTTTTTGCAGCATTATTCACATAAAAAGCAGCACAACTCCAAGGTGACTTGGATGGTCTAATTAATCCTTTATCTAATAAAGTCTGTATCTCTTTTTTACAATAATCTAGAAGTTCAGCATTCATCTGAATCGGTCTAGCTTTTGTCGGTATATCCTTATCTGAAAAACCTTTTTCATAGGGTAAACTAACTATATGTTTTTTCCTTTCCCAAAAAGCATTAGGTAAATCTGAGCAAACTTCTTTAATCAATAATTCTTCAAAGTTCTTTATCTGATTTTTTACTTTATCTGTTTCTATTAACTGTTTTATTTTTTCTAGTTTTATTTCTTCTTGTAAATAATTTATTTGTTTAGTTATTACATTTATTCTTTTACTTATCGTTGAATCCTTTAAATCATTAATCTCTTTTGTAGTAGGTGCTGTAACCAATTTAAAAATTATATCTTTATTTAAAATTCTAGTATGTACTCCTTCTCGATCTACGGTAAAAGGGTAAATCTGTGTAAGAAACGGTGTTCCTAAAATTATACTTTGTGTTAAATTTCTAACTAAAATAAAAGTATTCTTAAAGTAAATCTGATTATTACATACTAAAGCATTAGGTAATTTATAATTTACTAACAGTTTAGATCCACTAGCACTGTTTAATCCTTCTTTTGTTTTCTCAAAGTATTTAGTCGGAACTAAACCTTCTTGAATACAATTCTGGTCAGCTCCACGATCTAGTAAAGCTATAGTATCCAAAATAAATTCATTTCTTATCTTAATATAAATATGCACATACCATCTTTGATAATTTACTTCAGAAATCAAAGAAATAAAGTCAGTATTAAATACTTCTAAAGTCTTTTCAGAATTATCTTCTTTTTCTGCAATTATTTCCTCTTTAATTTCTTGTTGTTTTTTCGTTTCATCATCTTTTACTTTTGCAGTCAAAAGTCCTACTTGAAACTGTAATTCTTTTAATTCATTTTTTAAACTATTAATTTCTTGCTGTAAGTCTGTTACAGTTACTTCATTTACTTTTGTTTTAAATCTAGATGTAATTTCATTAAAATTAAACGGTTTAATTTCATGTTTATGTACTTCATAAACTATTATATCTTTTAACTTTAATAAATACTCTTTCTTAATTTCATTATCCTGAATTTTATCTATTAATTCTAAAAAGAATTTCTTATCAGAAGATGAAATCACATTAATACTTGGATAACAATATCCTATAGTGTTAACGCAATCATCTTTAGATTCTATATCAGAAGAACTATCAGCTAATTCATTAATTTAATAATCATCTTCAAATTCTGAAGAACTAACTATATCTACGTCAGTGTCTTCCTGATCCAAAATTTCTAATATCTATTTTTTAACATTTTCGTCAAATTCTAATAAACTAACCTTTTCTTTAACTTTACAATTTTTTGCCGTATGGCCTGTTTTACCACATTTCCAACACTTAATATTACTTAAAGATCCTGTTCCAGAACTGCTAGGTTTAGATTCTTTAGATGAACTCATCTTAGTTAAACTACTTCTTGATTTAGAAAATGTCTTTTTAGAAGGTAAACTATACTTAGATTTTCTTTTATAATCTTTCTCAAATTTAGTCTTTTTCTTATTCTTTTTTCTAACTCTGTTAGACGGAGCACTAATTTTTTCAGTTGAGATAGCAAACTGATCACAAAATCCACCTAATTCTTTAGATAAAACAGCATTCTCATGTTGTACTCTATTGACTAACTTAATATCATTACAAAGGCTTAATCCTGTGTTATTTATATAATTAATTAAATCTCCATAAGTTAATGTTGTATACGGTATATCTCTATTATTGGCTTCTCTAATCTTATTTCTAACTTTCTCAGCAAATAATTTTGGCAATCCTGCTATAAATCTTTCTTTCCAAAACATAGAGTGAGCGTCATGTCTAATCATTAACTKAGTTAAAAACATATCTTTGTACCATCTAAAATCATGTAATCTAGGACATCTTAAATTAATTAATATCTCAGAACTACGCTGTTGAAACTTTTCTGKATTTCCTAAAAAATGTTGTACTTTCTCCAGCATTCGTTACTATCTGTTTAGTAGCTGTCTTAATATGTAATTTCTCTGCATCAGTTAATACGTTATCCCACCATCCACGGAGGGATCCTGTAAAACCAGCTATAATCATATCTGCAGCTTCTGTATCGCTTCTACCTATTGACTTATATGCAGCTATTGCTTTACCCATTTCATTTAATAAAGTATAAATTTGATGTTCAGTTAATCCATCTATATTCCAATCATATAAAGTATCTGCATTATAATGAAACTGTCCACGAGTTTCTTCAAACTGTGTATCTGGAAAAGAAGGTCTAGGATAATAATTTCTAGTCTTAGAGTATGTTCTACCCATTGTATATTTTTTATTACTTCCTTTTAATTTATTAATACTTAACTCATTTATTTCATTTTTTATTTCATTAAGTTCAGAGTCTGACTGACTTTCTTCTAATTTTTCTAAAATATTTATTTCTTTACCCTTTTCTAAATTTAAATGTTCTAATTTCTTTGTTATTGATTTTAATAAATCTGTATCAGTACTTAATGTAAACTTTTGTGAACTATCTAACTTAAATAATGGCTAATCTGGATTAATCTTCTATGTGGGTTTACTTAATGCAGAAGGACTTTCTAATTTATTTACCTGTTCAGAAAGACTATGTAATTTCTGATTCGTATAATTATTCTGCTGATAAATTTTATTTATATCTTTTAACGTAGGAGAGGAATCATCTTTTCTATTTTTCGATGCTGCTTTAAAAGGACTTGCTACTATTGTACTACCATTTACTGCTAAAGCTATTTCTGCTAAAGGAGGATCAGTTGAACTAATTATCTATCCTGATGTTGTATGCCAACTTTTTACCATATTTATATCTTTAGTAGTATTCTGGACCATATTAATATCTTTATCAATTTCTGTATTGTGTTTTTTCCATTGTTCTTGGTTTTTTAAATATCTGTCAAGCCAATCAAAAAATTCTAAATGAATGTGTAACCTATTCATTTCAGTGTACCAAGCGGTTCTAATATCCTCTCTCTCCTGGGGCGAAAAAGAGTTAAAAAACCAATTTCGTTTATCAGTTTTATCGTCAGCATAAAACCATTTTCTTAATAATTCTTTATTTAGAGTCCAATTATCACTAATTATCATATTTAATGCAAGTGGTAAGTCAGGAGCCATCTGACTTGCAGTCGGACTAAAGTCTACTAGAGTATCTCTAAAGTCTCTCATACTTGATGATCTAAAGGAATATCTCGGTTGAGGAATTATTCTATCAAAATCTACACTATGTAATTTTGTTTTATCTTCTTCTGTTATAGGAGAAGATGTTTCTCCTGAGAATCTGCTATTAAACTTTCTTTTAGAAMAGTTTAAAGAAAMAGATCCATCATTAAATTCAGTAATGTTAGATAATCTTCCTGGTTCAACTCTGTTTTCAGGTCTATGACTAATATCTTGAATCTGTTCAAGATTCCAGTTTGAGTCATTCTGTAATAACTCATTCCAAGGTATCGATCTAGGTATATACGTATTCRTATGTTCTGTATTAGACTCAAATAATAATGATTCACCAATTCTAGAAACTATCTTAGCTCTCGGAGCTAACGTATTCATCACTTTATAATAAACTCTATATACTAATCCTATTGATTTAGATCTATCCAAAGATAAATTCTTAGTCTGTATATTAATTGTTAATGTTTTTAATACATTTTCATCTGTGAAGTCTACCGTAAAATTTGGATAACAATTACCATAAACTGGACCATTTGCTATATTAGATTCTAACACAGCAAGCAAAGAATGTTCAAATTTAGTATGTCTAGCATCACGTAAAATAATCAAAATAGGAATATCTAAACCAAGTCTAAACATTGGTTTAACAGCAATCTGTACTAATCCAATATGTAAAAATCTATACTTTTTACGATGATGTTCAATACTATCTTTACTTAATAATTGTAAAGTTTCACAATTATTTCTAATAGAGAAAGTATGTTCAGAAGTTTTTATAGCATAATCAGTAAAAATTTCAAAAGAACCTTTCTGATAAAACGTAGAAATATCTACCTTAGGTATATTCCAATTATGTAGGTCTTGTTCAATTTTAGCAATGTTTAATTCAATTGTATTTACTTCAGTGGTATCATGTAAACCTGATGTAGATGCAATACTAGGTTCAGAATGTTCTACAGATTTTCCTTTAAACAAATTTAACGCTTTAGACATCATTTTAACTATTCACTTATAGAATACTTAGAGGTCTAGTAGAGCCTTGCCGAGAGCACCCACCGGGACCACCTCACTCGGGCTGACCATCGGATTTCCATGGGCTCGCCAACGGACGTTATCTCCATCAAGATCTCCATTGATTCCGTCAGAAAATAGTAAAATAATGTGTAAAGTGGAAAATAGTGTTTAGCCGGAAAATACTGTATAAACTCAGAACTTAGTCTATGCACAGTACGTCAGGATTACGTCCTATGCACCAGAGGTATGGCGATTAAACCACCGACTGGAGGGACAACTGTTAATACCAGCAACAGAGGGGTYTTTAACAGCAAAAGCTGTTATCACCTTGAGGCCTATATACCGTGCAAGACGAAGTCTGTTGAAAATTGTTTAAGAAAATTGAGCAACTTGGCTCTGATACCATTTTCAGATCGACACGGAATAGTTTTCTAAAACAGTTGTAATAATAGTCAATAGTATAGAGAACTCACAGGGATAACTCGAAGGATTGTTCAAAGAAGGTAGGGAAGTTCTACCTTTGTTCTTTCATTCAACTGCTTATATAGAAGTTTACACGAGATMTGTTGATCTTACAATAATTGCTTTAGTACAATAATGAAGAAAAGTCTACTAAAGTCTAAAGTAACTTTAATAAAGTTGTCTATGAATTATTGTCCTTGATGTCGGCCATAAATTCTTGTTATCATAGCCGTCCAGATTCCAACTTATCTTTTATAGGAAAGAATATTTGTATTCTCAATTAGTCAAAATATCAYTTTGAGAAACAAGAATAATGAGAGAGATTTTAGTTTGTGTTTTAGAAAAAAATGACCCAAATAAGGGATAATTTTATCCTATGACAAATCTTTCTAGTTCAAATAAATTTATATTAATAAAATTGAATGCAACACAAGTTTGGCTTTTTTGGTGTCCGAAGAAGGCAATAGAGAGAGAAAATAAAGTTCATATTACTTCAACTATCATTTTTTTCCAAATAAGGAATGTTCATACAATGGTTATAAGCTTAAAGAGTTGCTTAAAGGTATCATGAAATATAATTTAGCAATAAAATGTAAATAAGTATATAAATTTGTTTTCTACATAACAATATGATTATGGAGATATATTAAGTATACATTAGAGAACATGTACATTCTAAAATATCTATAGGAAAAACAATGCCAATATTCCATATATGGTGAGCCAGTAAAATCATAGGAAAATATAATACGAAGAAAATAATCTTTGACCACTTAATTGAAGACACTCTTCTCTTTTTTTTCCACAAAATATAGAAATTCAATGCTTTTTTTTTTCTGTTTTCTCTAATTTGTATTTATAGAAGGGAAATAGAAAAAATGTTTTCCTTCAATGATCTCATGCATTATCGAAGCTAATGATTGTTTAATTATTAACTTCCACTTTTAAAGTCAATATTTTGCTATAAGAGGGCGAGAAGTTTACACAACAACAAGAAAACAAAGGAATAGTATGGTAAGAAGTTTACAAAACAAAAAGAAAACAAAGGAATAGTACTATTCTTTCTCAAAAGCAATAACAGGGATGAAAGGTTTTTCTTCAATAGCACCCATGGAACATCACCTTGAGCAAAGCCCTGAAATAATTCAAGCCTCAGCCACAAGCCCAACTCATGCTGGTGTGCAAGATCTTCTTCCATCACCTCATCCAGGCATCTCTAGTTTTAGAGGACAAAATGTGGATACAGAAGGAATGCTTCCAAGCAACATGTCTGCTATCCCTGTTGGTGACGATGTTCATGATGCTAGGAGTCTTGCTCCTATGTCAACTCAAGGTAGGAAAAGAACAAGGACGAATGATAAAGGATCGAGTGATGTTGCTACTAGAGGGCCTCGAGAAGAGCACACCATTCAATGGACAATGTGCAGAGAGAAATTTCCTAGTCACAGAAGTCTTTTTGGCCACAATTTGAGGATTCACATTATTATTCTCCTAAAGAAAAATGYTGCTCTAACAGTTTCATTGAACCTAGTAAGGASAAGGGTTGGTGTGTTTCTATGATGCAATAATATTATAATGAGTCTAGCAAGCTCATGCAAGTATACATAATATAGCARGTAACATAATGATAAATGGATGTTGATGGCACGAGGATTGATGCTATAGTAGTGGTATGAATGTTAGAAAGTGATTTAATATGCTGGAATTGGTAACTTATGAAAATGAAAATAAAAGAACACTTTAATCCCATAATGATCAGATATTAGAAAGCAGTAGACAAGTGAGTAGAAGGATAATCACTAGGAATGAAATTTAGTTAGGAAATTAGGGATCATTTAAGTACAATGTTTATGAGATATGGATATGCTTGCTACAACATCGTCTACAACACATGGATGCTGTGGTGAGTACATTGGTATATAGAGATACCCATGCTATAGTAATGATGAAAGAAATGCCACAGCTCGGAGTATGTCCGCCAAACGGATAGAGTCCTCAAACTTTTGACCTTGAGGCTCTACCACCTTCTCTAATATTAGCCACATAGTACCTCAGGTGACTAAGTCTTTGATCTTAGAATAAGGCAGCTCTGTCACATCATACATGAGACCTTCACTACCTTGCGATTTGACACTCAAATGTTATGTGGTTCCTAGGATGGCATTAGGTTCAGCCATATTAGCTTTGTCTAGATCTAACTATAAACCCTTAAAAGGAATTGAGCTCATCAACCTTAAGGATGTATAAGGAATTTTGGAAATAACTCTATGCTATAGAAATGTTATATTATTACTCTCTCTGTAATTGCAAACATTACTAAGCCCTTTCAATTTTCTCCTCTAACGGACTTCAAGCTATGGCTTAGGTATCCAGAACCAAAGCTCTAGATTTAAGGAGGTATTGTACTCAAGGCTTTCTCATCAAGAACTCAAATAATAAACAAATATTCTCATAATGCAATAGAAATCATAGCTAGATGCTACAACATTCATACAAACCACTCAACTTACTCAAAGCTTTCCACTAGAGTGAATATCTCACCTTTGTTATCAACTATAGCTCAAAGGGTGATTTACCATAAGGATCTATATCCCTTTGATGAATTGTAAATTAGGTTAAGCATGCAAAATTTTAATTAGCACATTATCAATACTTAAGTTCACCTTGATTCCTAACTAAAAAGTAGATTAACTCATGCTTAAATGATGAAACATAAGACTGCATAAATCATTCTATTATATAAATAATCAAATATCTTGTTTAGCTTAATGCAAACAGAATATAAAATGAATACAATTTAGAAAACTCCTGTAAATGGAAGTATAATTTTGCAGTTATCAATGCTACAACATCCGCTCACAATCTAGCTTTGATTATCTTCTTGGCTCATTTTTCCAATCTTTCAGCTGTATCACGAGCTTATGAAGGGCTTTTATATCTTCTCTCTGATTATTGGAGCAATTCCCTTCTTAGCTTTCAGCCTCTATAGAAGATTTGGAAGTAGAAAAATGATGGAAAAGCTTTCAAGCTTAAGAAATGGAGGAAACTCCAGCCGATGGCTTCTTCCTTATTCTTGTTCTTCTATTAATAGTTTGTAGGAAATACAAGTTATTGGCCAATCATATGAAGTGTTTCTTATGGTCCAATGAAAGCTTCACACGTGTCCTTCGAGTGTTAATCTTTGTCCCAATCAGATATCTTCAAATGGCTGCCCAACATACTGGAACATGAGATCCAATGAGGTACCTCCATATGTCACTACATGCTAATTTGCCAATATTTAATCAATTCTTTTGACACTTTTCTTCCACTTCAAGTTTCGAGAAGCTTTTTATGTCATTTCTCTACTGCTTTTTGCCTCTTATCCTTGCCCATTCCTAGCTGAATTTCAACTGTAACTTGACAACTTGCTTCATGCAACTGCCTTGTCCGATAAGCCAATGCYGTAGTAACTTACTTCATGCTCTGGAATGTCCATCCTTGACTCTTTTACCCTTTCCTCCTTAGTACAATTTTGTGCATAACTCTACTAAAATTTAGCCAATAAATGCAATAATTACATCAGAATCAGATTRCTCATATGCTAACAATCAATATGTAAATTTATGCACAAATAACACATGAATGATCATGATTCAATGTCTTAATAGGGTAAACTTGCAAAATAAAATGACATAACATGGTTATAATTTTGACACTCATCATTTCCCCAAACTTAAACTATTGATAATCCCCGAGCAATGACATAATAACAYGKGTGGTAGAAATTTTAACTTTTAATGACCTTCAAAATCTTTCCCACAACTAGTTTCAGTGGCRATGACTTAGCTATTGCTTTGCTAACTTGCTATAACATTTCAGATATCATTAGTTAACAAAATGTTTTGAGTATTCTTGAATTGTAAGAGTAAGCACTTAGAGCAAAACAAGTAAAGATTATGTCCTGCAAGTTCTCTCAACCTTTGAAGATCAACCTATTAAATCTCAATCTTTCAGAAACTAGGACTCAAAACTTAAGCATTAAAGAGGCTTTAAAACATGGGCACTATCATGCTGTAGGATTTGCTACTTCACAATTTATTATTTTTATTTTTTTACCATCCTTCATGTCATTCTAGTCTTTTAACGCGAAATTGGAGATTGATGATCAAGGTTCTTGGTTATTCAGCTAGATAATAGCTTAGGATTGCTACCACAAACATCATCTTTTTACTTAAAACAAATGCTTTCTCTTTGATGACCAATTTAAGTTTCCTAATCCCCTTACTTATGTGACTTTTAATGTCAAACCTTAATTCTAAAGCTTCGCCTCCGTTGTGATTACTAACAGTTCCCAAAAATTACTGAGCTCATTCGTGTAGATAATTTTCAAAGACTACTCTCATGCACCAAATTCACTATAGTTGTCTTAATTTGTTTACTTAAGAACTATGGTTCAACTTTTATCACAACATAGTAACTTTCATCACTCTTATTTAGGAACAGTAATTTTCATCACAAGATAATAACTCAATATTTTTTCCTTSATTTTATCTTTAATCTTCATAAAGTTGATTAACACATTAATTCATGTGAACCTTCAAAAACATTCATCAAAGTATATATGCAAAATGTGGATATAGCATTAAAGATCTCAAAAAGAAAACACAAACTGCATTCCAGAAATTTTAAAGAAACATAGTAATCTGAAAATCAAATTCAAACAAACTATGAAAACATTAAAGTAACATAAAAATTAATTATATTCATCATCAATTTCTGAGAAACTTCAATTTCTTTTTTTTTTTTTCCAAAAACTCCCAGGTTTTAACTTCTTCAAATTTTCGTTCTCCAACTTTCTTAGACTGCCAATTCTAGCTTCCATAAACTCTTTTAGAAATATTTTGAGACCTTCATTCAGTCTCATTTCTTGACTTCTCACTCTCACCTTTCCCCTCAGATTCATCATCTTCTTCCTCGGCTTTCTCTGTTGTCTCTAGCTATTGCTTAGGTTGCAACAATTCCTCTAGAGAATTTGAACTTTAGCTGATGGATTAGTGAGGTTTCTCTATAAACTCATCCTAAATGTTGCATCTCTGTCCTCCACATAAGCCCAATACTTGAATTGGAGAGTCTACAAGTAATGCAACATCTCTTTCAATTCTTCCTTTCTGACAGTCTGCTGGTTAACCATGTCAATCAATTCCATCAAATGATTGGGGCTGTTTGCTTCTCCTCATTTTTTTCTTTGCAATGGCAGCACTGTTCAAAGCACTCAATGGAGTGCTAGCTTCCATTCCTTCCTTCAACAGCCTCGTGATACTGTGATACCTTCAGTACTCTTTGTAATCTCCTCCTCATGGCTACAAGGTACACCAGCCTTCAAACATATAGCAGAGAGATCACTGATGAAAGTACAACTTTCTATCTTTCCTTTTAGCATAATTTCTTATTTCTCTATAAAGGATCCTCCACACATTAATCACTTTCTCGGTGATCAAACAAAAGAGCAACACCATCCTTTCTCTAGTAACAAATTGATCATGAGTGGTTGGTATAAAGTGGGTTTCCAGAAAGTGATACCATACTTTAGCCTCCAACAACAATGAAGTTCGTGCCACTGCACGCGAACCTTGAGCAGATGTGTAAATCCTACTTGATTGGACCAAATAGGATCTCCGATAGGAGATAGGTAAGAAATCAAAGAAGAAAAAGGCTTCTTCAAGATAGGAATCGGTATCTACTGCTGTACCGTACAGCCGGAATTGCGGATCCAGAAATGATAAAATCATATTTGATTGGACCAAATAGGATCTCCGATAGGAGATAGGTAAGAAATCAAAGAAGAAAAAGGCTTCTTCAAGATAGGAATCGGTATCTAATGAATTCAAAGGTTACAATAGAAATGAAAGAAAAAGGGAAGGACATTATAACACAATGAAATCCTAAAAAAGGAAGGGGATGTCATATTGATAGATGAAATTGCAAGAGACAATGGAGCTACAATGCACAAGCATATGTGGTCCAAGAGTAATAAATGATGAGTAAAATATCGCTTTCACAAGGAATTGGTTGTATAGAATTGATGCTACAAAAATTCTAGTTAAATTCAAGTAACTGGTTGAGGGTTTTATCACTAAGTAAAATAAATCTAATTAAAGTTGTCTAATGATTTAAGGTACAAATTAAAAAAGCAACAATGTACACAAATGATGATAATTGGTTAAAGGTAAGTTATGATTTAGGGATCCCCTAAATATCAATGATTAAGGAACAGGACAATAGTGCGGTAGCACTCCTAAATTACAACATTTAGGTAACCTCAACCTTCCGATCTATTGGTTGTTGTTTTGGTATTGCTAGGAACACTACCTTCCCGGGCTAACTATCCAACTTAATTATGCAGAAAAACAATGCTAAAGCATTTTGACTACAGCATCATAGTAACTGCAAATTGCACCGCAGCATGCAAACTAAGACAATAGTAACCTTAACCTTCCGATCTACCCTCCTGAGCTAACATTCTAACTACAGAACCCTATGTAGTCTAGGTCTTAATGGTTTTTGAGTAAAACCTATATCTCTATGGGACTTTAAAAGGGAAATCCCAACTCATGTTCATGCAATAAATCTTCTACTCTATGATTTTCGAACAACAAAGTAATTAAGATAGTCACTATTAATGGCCAGTTAAGAGTAATAGATCTAAATGAGTCAACGTTTGAACCTCCAAGTTAAGTGTAACATCAAGTTCTAAACTTCAACTGTTCCGCACCATCTTATTGGGACAAAAAAGGCAATGAGAATGACAACAAAAACTACGAAACATAAAAATTGCCAGCCATATTTCCATCAACAGCTATTCGAATTAGTATCAGATTAGGACAAACACTACCTCTACATATAATGGTGTTCATTAGTTCATAAAGTACTAAATTTTTATTAAATAAAATTTTGTGCTTGATTGTTGTATATTTATGATTTCTTTAACCTTCCATGTAATTTTTCCTTGATGTATTTTTATGCTTTGATTTATTTAAAGGTGAACGATAGCCAACAAATAATATAATGATTAATGGAGCATTGATCCCATAGAGACAATTTTTTATGCGATAGAGATGTGAAAATTACAAATAATAGTTAAAGATCATAATGACTTGTTTAGTTACCAACTAAGTGCAAGTTATTTTGAGAATTCAAGAAGGCAAAAATTAAAAATTGAAAATAGTCGCAAGTAACAAAGGGTTGTATTCACTAGAGAAATGGATTTAGCTACCGGGAATGGATCCTTTTAAGTGTGATGTCTATACAATACAGTGGGGAATACTATGGCATTGGTTCCTGTACAACAAAACAGCTAAGTGACGGCAATCCTTTCAAATTTATAGGTCCTTAAGGGCTAGATTTAATCACATTCCTATGCAAACATGTCCTAAGAACATTCTCTATGTCTAGGTTTTCAAGGTGTTATGGGGCACAAATATATCCTTATACTTCTGCAAAGAAAGTACACATTTTCTACCCATATTATCCTAGCCATTCCACAAAATGGGGCACTTCCCATCTTTGAATTTAGCTTATATTATCTCATCCTTGGTGATCAAGCAATAACAAGAAATAAGAGCTCTTGAATGAGCTGATGGAACTTCATGTTTCTCAAATTTAAGTTTACCATGTCTTTTACTTAGCTTACAATTGACTAGTTGCAAACCTAGTGGAGAGAATGACATAATGTATATTGATTACTTCATAGGAAGAAATTATTTTGATTTTTCTGTTTGTATTTCTTTTATATAGGGAAGATTTTTTATTTTTTCCCATACATTAACTGTGATAAAGATTTTGATTTATACTCATTAACGTGTCATTGTAATATGATATCAATTTTGAAAGTTGGATCCAATTCCAAAATACCTAAGTTTCAACTTATGTACTTTCTACTATGTGAAATATAAAATGGTCTATATACATATATTAAAAGTGAAATACATGTTACTTTTTAATCAAACCATAAAATTGTTTGATAGAAAGGAATGATTAAAAGATTTTAGTAGATTAGAAATATTTGAAGTCACAACAATGTGAAGAAAGAAGAATCTTATGCTGTTTATAATTTTTATAAATTATGGTATAAAAGTTCAAAACTTTTTTTATGATTTCACATAATGAAGAAGTTAAATTCATGGAAATAATATAAGTTTAGTAGAAAGAATTTAAAAAGAAAATCAATTTTTAATTTGCAATAGAATAAGGACCTTGCCTTACAATGAAACATGATAACCTTAGTTCAACTGTAGGTTCTTTGATTTTACTTTTATTTTTAATATGTGATAATAGCCATTGTTTTAAATGATAAAGAAGCATTTTCCTTCGAAATACAATACATGCTACAGTGATTTATTAAATCTTATGAGTTTGAAGTTGATAGAAGTTTTCTTCACCATGACAAATATAATTAAGATGAAAGAGCTGACTAACCAGTAATGCCTAATTTCCATTCTCATGTTTCATTTATTTTCTCACTTTCCTAATTTGTTACAACATTTTCTTCTCTTAGCTTAGAAAATATTTACTATTTGATTATACATTATAATTATAAATATCACATCTGATGTGTTGGAGATATTTTACTACCTTTCCTATCATCAATTAGTATACAAGTTTCAATATTAAAAATAGGACTCTGATGTATCATTATTAGAATTGTCCTAATTCTTGTAGAACTTGTATCTCGTGTATCAACAACTTATCTAACCCTAAATATTTGATATATATTTTGGCTTTTGGTAAAGGTTGCTTGAACAAGAGATAGAGCTAACAACCTGAGTTTGAGCTTGGAGAAATTTGTAATTCTCCAAATGGATCATAACATGTTCAAAAGCTATGAAGTGGCGTGAGGGACGGGGTGTAGCTAAGGGAGAGAATTATGCCCGTGACATGGGATTACAAACAAGCAAGATAGAAAACCTAGGAATTATAGTTCCACCATCATACTAAAAGAAATGTTCACTTACGTGTGAAGTACTGTGGGCATAATTTTCAATTATTGTTGTGTGTACTTCGTATTAAGTACACCTAAAATATTTTTAAAGCTGTAAAACACGAGAAAATTTAAAAAATTCCCTTGGGACTTCATTATGGATATAAAGGAGGAATTTTCCTTTATTGTTCAAAGTTGAATTTCTGTGAGAATATTTTCCCAATGATCTCATCTTTTTGTTTTTTAGATGATTTAGTTTTCTTATTGATATAGAGTATGTAAAAACAATAAATGAATTGAATGATTACAAAAAAAAAAAAAGTTATATAATAACAATTTATTTTTAGGGTTTTTACAAATTCCTTTTTTTTTTTATGGTAGTTGGTATATTGGCAAGTGTTAAATTCTACCTCATGATAGTTTAAATTACATTTTCTTTTGATAAATTGTCCTCAAAAGAATTGAACTATTATTCAATCAGAAACAAACCTCTAAAACAACATTAAAAATAGTACAAACTTAAGGACCAAGACAGTATCAAATGAAAATTCAAGGGGAAAATTTATAATTTACTCTTGAGGCCATAATAGTGAGAGAAAATAGTCCTTCATCTCTGTTTCCGACACTAATGATRATTTTCTTGGTAATCATTTTATCCTTGAGAGTCAAGGTAAGCAGGAGATTTATACAACCTTCAAGGAAGAAGATACATGATGTCGTCAAGAAGATGAATTGCATGACACCTATAGCCCGTTGATTCATCGGAATATTTATGAAAAAATACCAGCACTTTTATTTGTGAAAGATACTATGAAGAAGAGAATTACTTGTGGGATGAAATTTTGTGAATTTGCAGAACACAAATGCCTTCCATTTCTTGTGTCATACCAATACCATGTGGACAATGTTTACTATTTGAGAACATGTCTAATAAGTTTCTTGCTCTAATGGAAAACAATAGAACCACATTGTTATCGATACCTAAAATATTTTTGTAATATGAGACCACACATCTAACCGTAGACAGTTCTAAAATTCCTGAACAAGAGTATGACCATTTGGGAAAAATGAAACAGTTACACATATCATGTGCAATTACTGATCTTCCTCTTCACGGTTTGGCTGGCAAGCAAACGTCATCAGACATAATGAAACATGAGCATGCATGTCCTCTAAGTAGTGATGGTATATCTATTGTTTGATGAAGTAGAATTGTTCAACAAACATCCACTGGATAGCTTTGATATGGTGGTCTGATGTAGCTCTATCTCTTGCTTAAGAAGATAATAAACAGTGCATTTATTTTCTTTCCTCCTATTCTCTTTTTCTTGATAGAGATTTTTGATGTATTAGATATAGACACAAGAATGTCAGAATATAACTTTGCATTAACCTAAAAAATATAATTGAGGATTTATGCCCGCCACATGGGATTACAAAAGGCATGATATAAAGTTTAATCGTAAAGAAAATTTGGGGCATTCTCATGCTAACCAAATATTGAATGCATATTGATATAAGCAAAACTCACTATTGTTGTCATTCTAGAGACCGAAATAAGTGTTCATTTTCTYGTACATGACACCAACATAAGAATTCTATATYYATTGACATACTAAAAAATGCTTACTTTACGTGCGAAGTACTAAGGACATTTAATTTCCAACTATTGTTATGTRTACTTTGAATTAAATACATTGAAAATATTTTTAAAGCTGCAAAACAAACACCGAAATTATGAACATTTACGTCGTACTTCGTTATTGATATAGAAGATAAATTTTTCTTTAATTTTCAAGAGTTGAAGTTTTTTGAAAGCATTTTTTCAATGTTCTCAGCTTTTGTGTTTTTAGATGATTATCACAATACAGAGTATGTCAAAACAATAAATGTACTGAATAATTACAAAAAAAAATATTTTACGCACTTTTAGTAACCATTGCAAAGTATGATACATTCCATCAGGGCTTTGTTTTATGGATACAAAAGATGAAAATTTCCTCATATTATATTTTATAAATATATTACTTTTCTTCTAAATATAAACCCTTTTCGAAGGTTTCAACATGAGATAATACTAATATTTTTTTTCTATTAACAAAATATTTCTTATGATTTTCAATGCGATATATTTTAGTCCCTCTTTTTAAGGAACGGTCTAATGAAGGGTGATGGATTTTGCCCTTGAAAATGTAGAGTATATGAAAAAGATAAATTAAGTTAAGCTTACATAAGAGTTATTTGACGCACCTTGCACATAAAATATTTCTGATTTTCCTAAACAATATTATTTAATTTTTCTAATTATAATATGGAGGGTGCTATTTCTAAACCGTTCAAATTTGATTGTTTGTTATTGGCCGATATATTGATTTGTATGCTAAAAACATTCGACTGGTTTTTTTGACCGAAATGAACAGTTTGGTTGCTAATTGACAACCACATTTGACATGCAATGTGTAGGTATTCATTAACCTTTTATATATAGCAATTGAAACTACTTAGCATGTTACATAATAATGACATTTTATATTTTATATATGAGTACATCGTAATATTAGATTGTAAATAGTGTAGACACAAATTAATTGACTCATATCTTCTCTTCTAATGGTGTCTTCAAATGGCTATAAATAGAGTTGTTATATATTTATTTCATTCACAGCGACATACAAATTCCCTTATATTTTCATAGGCGAATATATAAAAAAATGACTTCAACTACCACATCATTGTCAAAATCCTCAGACTGCCCAATGGTTATTTGATATTAAAGAGAAGTCAAGGCATCATAATACAAGCCAAAATATTGAATAACTATGGATACAAGCAAAATCAATCATTTTCCCAAATTTGGTACAAGAGTCCCTTTGCCTATCCGTGACATCAACAAAGGAGTTACAGTTCCACCGGCATACTAAAACAAATCTCCACTTTATGTGCGAAGTACTATGTGCATAATTTTCAACTACTGTTATGTGTTGAATTAAACATTTTCAAAGCTTCAAAAAACCACTAAATAAAAAACATTCCCTTGGACTTCATCATGGACATACCAAGACACAAGCAAAGGAACTCGTGTCCTTGTCAAGAACTAGTTTCACTTGTAACAATAGCTATTCAATAGTTTGGTCAAAACGACATGTTCCAACTTTTTTAAAGACCAAATATTAGTTGGGCACACCTAGGGTATTCACGAACAAAGCATCTTCGGTTGAGGAATTTTAGGCTGTGAACAAATAATATAGTCAGAGGAATTTTTTTCCTTCCCATTTTCATTTTTGCAAATATTGAACGAATTTTTCGAAAGTTTCACTTGGCATTTTTTCTTCTTTTGGTAGTATTAGATTAATGCTCATGTGACGCACAAATAGTTCATCAATTAGATGTAAAAAATGTCAATTTACAATATTTTTTCCAAAAGGGGTTTACGTTAGATAGACCACCAAACACGTTTTTATCAGTTTTGGAAACAATCAATAATAACACAAAACTAACTTTTTTTTTTGAAAATAGAAAACTAAAATGTAAAAAAGGCACAGTTTAACTAAATATATATAAGACGCAGCCTAAAAGCTAACATAACCCATCATGTCACAAATACATGACCAGTTTTGAGGGCATTTCAGTAAAGAATTTCATAAGAATTTTATCCAAGTGGATGGATAATATAAGAGATAGAAATAAAGATCATATTAAAAGCAATATTCACTTTACATGTGAAGTAATATGTGGATAATTTCCAACTATTTTATTTGCATTCTAATTACCATCCAATGCATCTTTTATTCTTGAAAACACAACTAAACTAAAAACATTACCTCGGGGTCTGATTGCAGGTATAGACGAGAATTTTTTCCTAAATGTTCCCAACTTGAAAGTAGTGTTCCAATGATCTCACATCTTTTACTGTTTTTTATCTAAAAGACGATATCACCAGTATTTCCACTAATCTCTCTATCCTAAAGAATTGTTTGGTCGTGTATGATTAATATAGTCAGAGGAATTTCTAGTTTCATTTCCATATCCGTTCTAACACATATTGTTTAAGAAAAATTTCAACAATTTCACTTCAAGTTTTTTCAAGTAATACTAGCTTCATGCCCATTGATTGCATGGATTGTTTATGAATTAGATGTCAAAAATATAGATACATTACACAGTCCACCAAGTACATTTTTGACAAATTTAGAAATAGCCACTCAAATAAATAAAATTGAAATGTTTCCCAAATGAAAAGTGAAATGCAAACAAGACGCAGCTCCAGAAATCTTCTAGATATTAATTCTTATGGACTTCATCGAAAACTTTAACATGGGTAATAGACGTCCCATGTTTCCTTGTCCAACTCAAACTAATATAAGGAACCACCTAAGTTATAAGAATTTTTATGGAAAATTAATAGTAGCAGCCCTTTTATTCATCGGAATAGCACAGGGAGAATACATCACACTCATAGCCCTTTGTTTCATCAAAATAGAACTAGGAGAATGCATCACACCCATAGCCTGTTTAGTCATCGCAAAGAACTGAGAGATTGCATCCTACCTATGGCCTATTGATTCATCCGAATATTTATGAAAAAAAATAATTGTATCACTTTTATTCTGACATTCTATATGAAAAAATTAATTCCATTCCTTTGATGAGTACTCTACTGACACGGAGGTCCAAAGAAGAGCCACCGCATAAGGTGATAAAGAAGAGACTAGTTCACATGGAAGATACTATTAAGAAAAGAATTACTTGTCGGATTAAATTCTATGAATTTACAGAACAATATGCCTTCCATTTCCTGTGTCATACAAATACCATGTGAACAATTTTTACACTTTGAGAACTTGTCCAATGGAATTTCTTGCTCTAATGGAAACCACCAAAACCACTTTGTTATCGGCATTTAAAATATTTTTGTAATACCATACCATACATCTAATTGTAGGCAGCTGTTGTAAAATTCCTAGACAAGAATATTGCAATTTGAGAGAAATGAAAGAGTTACCTATATCATGTGGGGTTACCAATCCTCCTATTCAAGGTTGGGCTGGCTAGGGGACTGCTTCCCAACATAATGAAACCTGAGCGTGCACGTTTGCTAAGCAATAATGGTAATCTATTCTCTGATGAAGTAGATATGTTCAACAAAATTCGACTAGATAGCATTGATAAGGCGATTTGGTGAAGCTTTATCTCTTGCTTATGAAGATAATAAGCATTAATTTTCTCTCAACCTATTCTCCTTTTCTTGGTAAGGATATTTGTAGTATTAGATGTAGACACAAGAATGTGAAAATATAACTTTCGATTAACCCACAAAATATAGCTTGAGGGATTTATGCTTGCAACAGGAGATTACATAAAAGCAAGATATCTTCCACATAAGGAAACAATATCTTTTGTCATGAATTTTGCTATATTAAAAATGATACCTTTCAACATTTCTTATTAATAGAAATAGGGCATGTGGTTTGCACATGAAGTAATATCACTTACAATATTTGGAACGTCAGTTGTATTACTCATAAGGGCATAACAATTAATACAATTGTGTAATTTTATTTAGGAATTACCATTCTTGAGGAGAATTGGTGTCACAAGATAATAGTTAAATAATAACGATTTAATTTTAGGCTTCTTACGAAATCCTTTTCTTTATGGTTGTTCAAATACTAGCAAATGTTAAATTCTACCTCATAATAGCTTAAAATTACTTTTTCTTTTGATAAATTGTCCCCAAAATAATTGAACTACAATTCAATCAGAAAAAATGTCTCTAAAACAACATTGAAACTAGTACGAACTTAAAGACCTACATAGTTTGATGACAATTCAAGAGGCAAATTCGTAATTTACTCTAGACGCCATAATAGTGAGAGAGACTAGGCCTCGACTATGATTCTCACGCCGAAGTGGATTTTCTGGAAACCATTTTATCCCTGACAATAGAGGTAATAGGAGAATTATATAATTTTGAAGGAAGAACAATGACGACATCATCAAGAAAATGATATCACAGGAGCTTTCATTGTGTGCTCTATCCTAAAGGATCGTTCGGTCGTGTATGATAAATATAGTCAAAGGATTTTTTTTAGTTTTTTTTCCATTTCTGTTCTGCCGCATATTGCTTAATAAAAATTTTAACAATTCATTTTAAGTTTTTTAAAGTAATACTAGCTTCATGCCTGTTCATTGCACGGATAGTTCATCAATCAGATGTCAAATATGTAAATTGACATTACATAGTCTACCAAATACATTTTTGACAAATTTAGAAATAGCTACTCAAATATACAAAATTGAAAATTTTTCCCAAATGAAAAGTGAATGCAAACAAAACACAGCTCCAAAAACCTTCTAGACATTAATTCTTATGGACTTCACCAAAAAACTTAACGTGGGTAATAGATGTCCATGTTATAAGAATTTTTATGAAAACCAAATATTAGCAGCAACTTGAATCATCGAAATAGAACTGGGAGAATGCATCACACCTATAGCCCTTTGTTTCATCGGAATAGAACTAGGAGAATGCATGACAGCCATAGCCTATAGATTCATTGGAATAGAATCGAAAGATTGCATCAAACCCATAGCTTATCAATTCTTCGAAATTTTTATAAAAAAATAATTGCAGCACTTTTCTTCTAATATTCTATATGACAGATTTAATTCTGTTCCTCAGGACAAGTATGCTATAATACTGAGGTTCAAAGAGAATCCAGGTGATAAAGAAGAGACTAGTTCACGTGAAAGATACTCTCAAGAAAAGAATTACTTGTGGGAGGAAATTCTATGAATTTACATTACATAAATGCCTTCTGTTTCATGTCATAAGAATATTATGTGAGCAGTGTTTACACTTTACGAACATGTGCAATTGAATTTTTTGCTCTAATAGAAACCACCAAAACCACTTTGCTATTGACATTTAATTTTTTTTTTTTTTTGAAATATCAGTTATACATCTAATTGTAGGCAACTGTTGTAAAATTCTTGGACAAGAATATGAAAATTTGAGAAAAATAAAAGAGTTATATACATCGTGTACGGTTACTGAACCTCTTGTTCAAGGTTGGGTGCTTAGATGACTGCCTCCAAACATAATAAAACCCGAGCATGCACGTCCTCTAAGTAATGATAGTATATCTATTGTCTGATGAAGTAGATCTGTTCAACAAAAGTCAACTAGACAGCATTGATACAGTGGTCTGATGAAGCTTTATCTCTTGCTTATGAAGATAATAAACGGTGCATTAGTTTTCTCTCAACCTATTCTCCTTTTCTTGATATGGATATTTGATGTATTAGATATAGACACAAGAATGTGAAAATATAACTTTCCGTTAACCCAAAAATATAGCTTGAGTGATTTATGCTTGCAACAGGAGATTACAAAAAAGCAAGATATCTTCCACACAAGGAAACAATATCTCTTGTCATGAACTTTATCACATTAAAAATGAGACCTTTCAACATTTCCTGTTAGTAGAAATAGGGCACGTGGTTTGCACATGAAGTAATATCATTTATAATATTTGGAACCTCTTTTATATTACTCATAACGGCATAACAATTAATACAATTGTTTAATTTCAATTAGGAATTATCGTTCCCGAGGAGATTTGGTGTCATAAGATAATAGTTAAATAACAACGATATAATTTTAGGCTTGTTAAGAAATTCTTTTTTTTTTTTTATGGTCATTTGAATACTAGCAAATATTAAATTGTATCTCATAATAGCTTAAATTACTTTTCTCTTTTGATTTATCCCTAAAAGAATTGAACTACTATTCAATTAGAAAGAAGTCACTAAAACAGCACCGAAACTAGTACTGATTTAAAGACCTATACAATTTCGATGAAAATTCAAGGGGTAAAGTCGTAATTACTCTAGACTCCAATATTGAGAGAGCCCTCAACTCTGATTTGTAATTTCGTAATTCGTAATTTTTGAATGCTCACTAGAAATTATTGATTTATTGAGAATTTAAAGAATGTTATCATGATTTCAGGAAAATCCATTTTTACTTGAATCATTGATGAATGTGCATTGATTTATCCTATGAAAATAGTACATTTGATAGCTATCGACAACAGCTTCTAGTGGCTTTTGTGAAATTGAATTTTTAACGTTGTTCATGATAATTGATGGAAAGGCACTGAGCCTAACATTGCTTGATTGAGACATGCTTGTTGGGACTTGATGGATTAGATGGAGTACTCTGTCGAAAACTCTGAATAATTAGTCTAGCGGGCAAAGTACTATGTTTCGCTAGTTCTCAGCACAAGGACCTCTTATTCAGCCCAGACGTTAATATTTGGGTTAGTCAAAACTTGGCCAAAGTTTATGGTAATGTTTGTGGCAGACAGTAGCCCTCGGATTAAATCTCCTAACCATCGGAACCACTTTGTTATCGACATTTAAAATATTTTTGTAATATGTCATTTTAGACAATTGTTGTAAAATTCTTGTACAAGCATATGACAATTTTAGAAAATGGAAAGTGTTACATACCCCATGTGTGGTTATGAATCCTCCTATCTTCATGATTGGGCTGCCTAGGATACCAGCACCGACCATGATGAGACCCGTTCAAGCACATCCTCTAAACAGTGATGGTATAGCTATTACCTGACAAAGCAAATTTGTTCAACAAAATTTCACAGTAGATAGCTTTAATATTGTGGTCTGATGAAGCCATATCTATTGTTTAAGAAAATTATAAAACAAGATATTTATTTTCCCTCCTCCTATCCCTTTTTTCCTAATAATGTTATTTGAAGTACACAATATACATGCAAGAATGTCAAAAAATATAGCTTAAGGGATTTATGCCAGCGATATGGGATTACAAAAAAGTAATCTATCTTTGTGCAAGGAAACATTATCTTTTTTCATGCATTATGYTGTTAAAAATGATATCTTTCAAAATTTCTTGTTAGTAGAAATAGGGTACGTGGTATTGCACATGAAGTATTATCATTGGCAATATTTGGAACCTCGTTTATCTTTCTCATAAGAGCAAAACAATTAAGATAATTGTGTAACCTTAATTAGGATTTACCATTCTGAAGGAGATTTGGTGCCATAAGATAAAAGTTAAATAATCATGATTTAATTTTAGGCTTCTTACGAATTCCCTTTTTTCTTAATGGAATACTAGCAAATGTTAAATTCTACCTCATAATAGTTTAAAATTACTTTTTCATACAATARACTGTCCCAAAAAGAATTGAATTRTTATTCAATCAGAAAACAAATATCTAAAACTACATTTAAACTAGTACAAACTTAAACACCGACATAATTTTTAATGAACTTCAAGGAGTAAATTTGTAATTTACACTAGAGGCCATAATAGTGAGAAAAACTAGGCCGTCGACTCTTGTTCGGACGTTGATGATGATTTTCCTAGAAGCCATTTTATCCTTGACAGTCGAGTAAGAAGGAGAAATATACAATCTTGAAGGAAGAAGACATACGACGTCGTCAAGAAGTCGATACTACCAGAGTTCTCACTATTCTCTCTATACTAAAGGATTTTTTGTCGTGCATGATCGATATAGTCAGATGAACTTATAGTTTCATTTCCATGTTCATTTTGACACGTATTACTTAAATAAAAATTTTAAAAAGTTTCACTTCATTTTTCTAATTAATACTGGCTTCATGCCCGTATGATGCATGGATAGTTCATCAATTAGATGTCAAAAATGTCAATTAAATATCACCAAAGTTTCCATTGATCTCTTTGTACCAATTTTGTTCCCTATACAATCAATATAGTCAGAGGAATTTCTAGCTTCATTTCCATGTCTGTTCTGCGGCATATTGCTCAATAATAGTTCAATAGTTTCACTTCAAGTTTTTAATGTAGTACTACCATCATGCCCATTCATTGCATGGATAATTTGTGATGACCTGCCCTCCCCTAGGTTCCACTGGAGCTCTACGGCATCGTCTGCCTCTCCGCAGTCGATACAGTTGAACATTCAAAGCAACTAAATCCATAAATTGGAATATAAACATCTCATTCATTACAACACTTACAATGTACATGATTCTAAATTTTACAACACTAAACATCATAGAACAATATTCCAAAATATAAAAGAACCACCCTCAGTGACAGAACATTCATTCTAATCATTACAAATGATTAGAGCTCTTAGAATTTCACCAAAACTTATGTACAACATGACTCTTCTAAAACTGAAGTCGCCGAACTTCAGTACTCGTCTATATCTGTCACTAAAACATATAAAATTAAATGAGCTAGGCTTAGTAAGTTCCATGAGTGTGTGATMGTGTGAAGTTTTAAGAATAATATCCATAGAACATGATAATTAAATTTCATGAGAAAAGATCAACTGTTAATATAAAATCATTACCTAAAAGGGATAGCTCGAAAAATTAAATTTTGAAACTAAAGAAACATGCAAGAAAACTCTTCACATCATGTATAAGGTTAAGAGAATCAAACCTTAACCATAAGAGATTTACTCTATGGGGTTAAGATTTACCAACCTTATCGCTTCGAATACGCATGTGATTTACAACCGAACCCCATGTATAACAATAACAATTTAGCTGGCTAGCCACTGCTATAGGAGTTGGTCGCTTGTGGGTTAAACCTCCTAACCAAGGGTACGAGGGTCCAATATATATTGTGGGTGTGATATGATGCAATTCTCCACCCGAATGGATCCGGTCCACCATAAGTATGGACCACAAATTTGGCCATTTGTTAATTCCCAAAATACTATTGTCCAAGTGGCTCAGGAGATACTAACGCTGGGAACCAGCCAAAAATGCAGTATTTTATCCACTAGACTAGTACTTCGAGTCACCGATTTAGTACTCATTCATTTCAATATAACCACAATTCAATAACAAGTTSGTGTACACGATAATTGATAATCTCATGAAATTCATGTCAAATATGAAAACAAGTATTCGAAATCCAAATTCGAATTCTCATGTTAATTGAGTAACAAAACCACTTATACTTGAAAGTTCCTAAAATAGAGGAATTCACAATTAAGCATACGAGAAATTTTATAAAACTTATCTTGAGTGTGGTTAAATGAAAATAAGCACATTTTGTGGTGTTTTAAAAGATGGATGAACTCACCTGAGTATTCTCAATTCGTTCACTAAATTTTTAAATACCTTGATTATTGCGTCCTATTATCAGATTATATGATATTGTTTTCGTTTATATCTACAGATGACGTTATGATAATTATGTAAAATAAATAATACATTAAATGCTACTCGAGATTTTACAATTTAATGAATCCGAATTTAGGGTTTTTGTAGAAATTATTTTATTTAATCTAATATCTTAAATAATGGTCCAAGGTTCACAATAGTAATCAAGGTCCTTAATAACAATAATTAATAGCCCAACTTATAAGTCCAACAATTCATAATAGTAGTCTATTCGTTTAAAATAATGTCCAAGATCCAATTTTGTGATTTAGTCCATTGCCAATTTAAAGCCCAATAAGATATCCCACAAGATTCAATATCGTTTGGGCTTTTACCAAATTAGAGCTCAAGGAAATGTTCTGGGCTGTTATTCGAAAGCCCAATTTCTTTGTAAGCCAACCAACATTGTATATTAAGCCYAAACAATTTAATCTTAAAACCCAATTCGATCTAGACCTTTCCTAATTTAGAATCTAAGGAATGTTATTTTTCAGCTATTAACTCAAAAGCCCAAATAGCTTCTCACTAAAGCCCATCATTCATACTCTTTCCATTTAACATTTTGAAAAAATTTTCAGCACAGGGTAATTGATGCTAGAGCAGGAATGCACAGCATTAACTATAAAATTTATCTTGCATTACCTCTATTTGAATCATATAAAAGTATACATCTCTGATGCAGCTAATTTATATGTGAAAATCATATTCAAAATTCAAAATATTATAGGACAAGTCTTAGAGAGGATCCAGATAGTAATATTGAAGAAACATGAGTCAACAGAAGAACTAAAATGATCTAAATTCTCTAGAGCTGTTTTACTTCCATATAATATAACTAAATTTTGAAAAATTTTGTTGTCTACATAGCTTTTTCAAAAAAAAAAAATAATAATAGACAAATAGCCTCAATTCTCAAAACCATTGCATTTATTCGGCAATATTTTTGAAGCATTCATATATTCATCTCTAAACTCCTCAAAAGACATAATAGTCCTAAAGGCTTACCACACAAACAAGAAAGCTAGCATATCTAGGTGAAGAAAAACAAAGCATGGAGTAGTTAAAGAAACAAACCAACATATATAAAAGTTTAATTTGATTATGATAACTAATAGTGATAAACTTGGGAAGCAATTGCAGTAACTCTAGGAAATGAACATCATTGATTCATTTGCATAAAAGAAAATAAGGGTTACCAACTACTTCTACTTTCTGTAACAAGCTAACAAAAGAGGGAAAGAGAGAGAAGAAAGCTCTAACAGACAGAGAGGGAGAGAGAAAGAAGGAGAGAGTGCATGTTGATTATATGAGAGCTGAACAAGAAAAGGAGAAGAAGAACTGAAAATTAATCATGCGCAGGAGAAGAAAAAAAGGAAACTCAGAAGCAAGAAGAATACAAAGAAAAGGTGAGGCAGCGAAGTCCAAGTAATATGGTCTGCTGGCAGCGAGAGAAAAAAAAATGGTTTAGGAGTGAAGACGGTGAAATAGAAAGAAAYGAAGAAATTAGAGAAGGAGAAAAAGACGAAGTGAGAAGTTGGAGAGAAGAAAGAGTAGCGTGGGTTTCTAGGAGGAGATAAAAGTGAGTGGAGTAGGTAAGGAAAAAGGGGAAAGTAATGTGAAAGAGAGAAAGTGTAACACCCCCAGATCAAGAACAGTCCTAAGCTGAGAATGCCACGTCATTCTGTTCCAAAATAAACAACTATCTATTTCAAAAATATAAGCAACAGGAATGAGCTAAAAAGCCCAGTAAGTAACCCTCATGCATGAATGCATGAACATGTCCTACATATGAAGATTCAAGTTCCCCCTTTTCAATGAAAAACCTTCCAAAACATTCCCTTTTCAAAACTCATTTACAAACATTCTCTTCAAAATCAGTACCAATAAGAACTTCCATTTTTCTCATTCTTTTACAAGACTCACTAGAGTGTAAAAGCCTACACATAGCGACTGCAGTGGGTCTGAGTGTATTGAACGCCGATCATTCTACCCGGTAGAACCGCAAGCGGTCCACCATTCAAAAAAGGGTTTTCATTCCATTTTCACCTCCAGGAGGTGAAGCCTTTCCGATCTTACTAGCCATCCAGAGGGTAGGGTGCGGGTGCGCCGGTCCCCGCGCGCCATTTCCCCACTCACATCTTTTGTGGCTAGTGATAAACTCTTTCTTTAAAACTTTAACATTTCCAAAACTTTAACCTTTTCTCCTGTCAAATCCCAATTTTTCTAACGTTTCACTTTCCTAAATGCGTGAACGCACATGCCAAATGAGATGTAAAACTTCTAGCTACATGCTCATGACATGAAAATGGCAAATACGGATCTTATATAAGATAACGTTTAATAATGAATACATGATATGAAATCACAACAGCATTCTTAACATAGAGTAACGTCTTAATACGAACAATTCCACTTTCGTCCATCCACACAATCAACATAAAAATTCAAAACAACACATATTCCACAATGTGAAGAGTATTCATCCACATATCCAATATAGAAAATTCCACACAACACAATATTCCAACAGTTAAGAACATTCCAAATTCATTTATTATATAGTAAATGATGAGAGGATTACTGTACATAAATCTCAATTAAATAACAATCACACACATACGTCAATGAGAGAAATGCATTGCTTACCGCGAAGTCCGTGTACGTAAACGGTCTTACTTAAGTTGGACTCTCCAATCGATTTCGAGTATGTCCCTTGAATAACTCGATTCAAATATCCAGGATGTTGAACGATTATGGATTCCCGAACATACGTTCGAAGGATGTGCACAAAGGTTTTGGACGTCTGGCGTCAGTGCACGCTGAGCTCGAGCGCTGGCGACCTAGGGTTGTCCTGTTGCGCGCCTGGTGCTTGTTCGTGTGGGGCGCCTGGGCCATTGGGGCCTAGGCGCCCACCTTGCACTTGCGCCAGTCACCTGGGTGGCCCTGCTAGCTCTGGGCCACCCCAAAACTGGTGGAAAAGCCAGCCAAAAGAAAACGCACAACAGACGGCCTAATAGGCCTGCTTCCGGCGGAGCTCCCGGCCAAGGCAAGTCCCGCCGCTGATCGTGGGTCGCGAAGCAGCAGCGTCAGTGGATGGTGGGTGTCGCGCGAGGTCGTGATCGAGCAAGAGAAGAAGAAGACGAGAAGGTAGGTCATGCTGCGTGACAGAACGTCCGACGGCGGCGGCAAGGACGCGCGGATTCTGGCGATGCAGCAGCCCCTGCTCGAGGGACCTGGCGGGGCAGATGGCGGAGTGCTTCTTCCCGAGCGCAGTGGTTTTCAGCGGATCAGAGGTCGCGCGCCTCTGGCGGCCGGCGACTCGCCGCGGCTTGCCAGGCAGCGGCGACGAGCAGTAGACAAGGACAAGCTCAGTTCGTGCAGATCTTGGTGCAACCCCCGTAGCATCAGAACAAGGGGTCAAGCGGACTCGACGAGCGGAAGACGGGCGACCTGCAGTCATGGCCGGAAGAACGCGAGCAGTGGTGCCCGTCTGCCAGGCTTTTGTCGGGAGCTTTGGATTTGACGATCGTTAAGCCGACGATGGAGATGGCAACCGCCGGAGACGAGCGGGATCTGCACAGGAACGGCCGCATGGAAGAGGAAGAACTCGTGGACCGAATGGGCCGGCAGTCTACGACGGCGTTGGGCGAGAATAGAAGAAGAAGAGGCGGCGGGTGGGGTTTGGGCGGCGGCGGCGGCGGCGGCGGGAGGAAGGAGAAGATTGTTTCTAGGGTTTTTCTTTTTCTTTTCCTTTCTTTTTCTTTCTTTTTATTTTCTTATATATTTTCTTTTCTTTCCTTTCTTTTTTTTATTTATATTTTGGGCTGTAACCCGAATCCTTTAGGCCTTCCCGTCCAAATCTCACCTAAAATCCATAAATTTAATATAACGGGCTTTTCTTCGATAAAAAGTCCAACTTTCGACTAACAAACAAGTAGTCTCGCGAGTCGAGCCTTTAACTAATGATAATTCTTATTCGACACGAATAATATTTTTGCACCTATTAAACGTACGGTTTAAAAAATATTGGCCACATATAAAATATCTAACCCTAGTTAGCACATGATTTCACGAGATCAAACAAATATTCATGAAAGTAAAATCCGGGGTGTTACAGAAAGACATCAAGATGAATCTTTCTGCCCTATTTTTCTATTTATTACTATTATTTTTTGAATAATAATTAAGTAAAATAATGTAATGGGTCAAAATTGACCAAATAAATAATTAATCAATAGAATAATAAAAAATTAATTATCAATATTAAATAGTCCTAGGATTTTATTTTCATCCAATAAAATATTATTGTCCGAATTCCTTCAAAACCAAAGTACCAAATTAATATTCATTTATTTAAAGTAATTAGTAAATTATATATATATATAATTCTAATGCATTCACGTTTTACGAGGTTTCTTATTATGGATGATAGCTACTAAAGATTTAAGATTTTACACAGTTCATCAATTAGATGTCAAAAATTTCATTTTGCATTACATTGACTACGAAATTTAAAAACAATCACCCAAATTAAAAAGACCAAAAACGATTCCAAATATGAAAAGTGAAATGCAAAAAAATGCAGCCCTAGAAACCCTCTAGATATTATTTCTTATGGACTTTACTAAAAACCTTAACAAGGTTAATAGACGTCCCATGCTGCCTTATCCAACTCAAACTAATATAACAAACCACCTAACTTTTAAGTATTTTTATGAAAAATGAATCCTAGTAGCCTTTTGATTCATTGGAAGACAACTGGGAGAATACATCACACCCGAAGCCCCTTGATTCATTGGAATAGAACTGGGAGCATGCATCACACCCATAGSTCTTTGACTCATCGGAAAAGAAGTGGGAGAATTCATCACACCAATAGCCTGTTGATTAATCGGAATAGAACTGGAATGATGCATCACAGCAATAGACTATTGATTCATTGGAATAGACTGGGAGATTGCATCATGCCCATAGCCTGTTGATTCATTGGAATATTTATGATAAATTAACTATAGCACTTTCATTATAGCATTCTATATGACAAATTTAATTCCATTCCTCAGGATAAGTATTCTAAAAACACTGAGGTCCAAAGAAGATCCACCACATTGGGTCACAAAGAAGAGACTAGTTCACATAAAAGATACTATGAAGCAAATAATTACTTGTGGAATGAAATTCTAAGAATTTGCGAAACACCAATATCTCTATTTCATGTGTCATCCCAATACCATGTGGACAGTGTTTCCTTTTTACGAACATGTCCAGTAGAATGTCTTACTCTAATGGAAACCACCAGAACAACTTTGTTATTGATATTTAAAACATTTTTTTAATATCAAGTAGGAAGCTCTTCTAGAATTCTTGAACACGAATATGACAATTTGAGAAAAATTAAAGAGTTACATACCTCGTGTGCAGTTAATGATCCTCCTATCTTCATTTTTAGGCTGGCTAGGGGACTGCTGCCTGACATAATGAAACTTGAGCATGCACGTCCTCTAAGCAGTGATGGTAGATATATTGTCTGATGAAGTACATATGTTTAACAAAAGTCCACCAGATAGCTTTGATACGGTGGTCCTATGAAGCTTTATCTCTTGCTTAAGAAGATAATAAACATGACATTTATTTTCTCTCCTCCAATTCTCTTTTTCTTGATAGGGATATTTGATGGATTAGATATAGACACAAGAATGTCAAAATATAACTATGCAAATAACCCAAAAAGTATAGCTTGGGGAATTTATGCCTGTGATGGAATTACAAAAAGCATTGTAGAAAGTTTGATCTGAAAGAAAATTTGGGGCATTTTCGTGCTAACCAAACTATAGAATGCCAATTGATATAAGCAAAACCCCCTGTTAATGTTATTCTCGGCACCAACATAAGAGTTCTATTTCCACTGACATGATAAAAAATGCTCACATTACGTTTGAAGTACTACAAACATTCCAACTATTGTTACGTGTACTTTGAATTAAATACATCGAAAACATTTCTAAAGCTGTAAAACACACCTAACTTAAAATATTCACTAGGGGCTTTGTAATTGTTATGTGTTCCAACTATTTTGGTCACTGAATCCTTCTTGTTAAATTACTCAAAGCTCATAACTAAGTCTATTGTTACTTGCATCACCAATTAAGCCCGAGAAAAATGTGATAATGGTTATTAGGATTRTGGTAAGTAGCGCTRCTTTAGAACATTAGAGGATGAAATCTATAGTTACTTATGTGACGGTATATTTACTACTTGATTTAGGTCCCCAGCTTTAGCTGAGTACCAAGGAAATCATGCCCACAGGTGAGTCCCCTTTAGACCATTTTCCATRATAAKTCTTTTGTAAGTTTATGTAAAGCTATTTTTGAATGCTTATTCGAAGTTACTGAGTTATTGAGAATTTGAAAATGTTATCATGATTTTAGGCAAATCCATTTTTAGTTTGAATMTTTGATAAATGTGCATTGATTTATCTTATGGAAATAGTACACTTGACATGCTATGGACATCACCTTCTAATGGCTTTTCTTAAATTGATTTTTAAYGCTGTTGATGAAAATTTATGGAAATGCACTTAGCTTGACATGGTTTGATTGAAACATGCTTGTTAGGACTTGATGGATTAGATGGAGCACTTTGTCAGCAACTTCGGATAACTTGTCTGCACACAAAGTACTATGTTTTTTGATTCCCAGCACGAAGACCTCTCATTCCACCTAGACATTAGTATTTGTGTTAGTCAGAACTTGACCAAAGTCTATGGTAATGCTTGTGGAGAACAGTAGCCCTTGGGTTAAAATATTATGTATGGATTTGAACATCACAATAATGTTTAATGTAAAATTACGATATGAGATAAATTTTACCGCCTTTGTGTGATTTACCATCTTAAAGCATTCCCTCCATTGACGACTCCCACAAACCATTCAAGGATTGCAGAAGAAAACATTGCGCCACCACTTCTTGTCAACAAATAAAACACCATCCCTGCTGGGGACGTCATCTCCAGCACACACTCAAAGCTATAAACAAAAGGTGGAAACTACTCTTAGCTTTCATATGAACCTATTTGATGTGAGTGTTATGAATGTGAGCTTATCTATTGATACATATCCTAATTGGAAATACTAATGCGTAGTATGATGTTATCATTGTGAGCTTATGTATTGATACTTATCAAAATTGGATATATAGAATGCACACTATGATGATTGATTAGACATGTTGAAGACATATGTTTTCCTAGAAAGTTTTAAGGCACATAATTTTAATGTAATGTCATTGAGACAATTCAAATTCAACTATGTTTGGCTTGTCAATAGACTACTCTAATATAATACTTGGCATGATAAATATAGTGTTTGTATTCATATGAAAAMCTGAAAGAGGGAGATTGTAAAAGTATAGGTTTTTGGAGTTATATCATATGATCAAATATTCAAAATGTTTTTCATTGTGTCCATATTCTTGCCCTAATTTATTCTGCAAATATATCTTTAGCATATGATTAATAGGATATATCTATATTTATGTTGTAGGTATTTTATTTATCTATATGGAGTTTTTTGATATAGATAATTTTGTATACAAGTTTAAATATTAAATAGTATGACTTTGATATCTTTAGCATATGATTAATAGGATATATCTAGATTTATGGTGTTAGTATTTTATTTAYCTACATGGAGTGTTTTGATTTAGATAATTTAGTAATACAAATGTTTCAATATTAAAAGTAGGAATCTGATGTATCCTTATTAGAATTGTCCTAATTCTTGTAGAACTTGTATCTTGTGTAGTCCTTTCTTATATAACTTATATAACCCTAAATATTCTGATATATATGTTGGCTTTTGGTGAAGTTTGCTTGAATGAGACATAGAGCTAACAATGTAAGTTTGAGCTTGAAGAAAGTGTTGTTCAGGAATGTAGGTATTCATGCCATACCATGTTAAATCGTGTCTCTTACGTTTTTATTGTTTCCTCATTCTCTAAATGTTAATTGCTTAAGTAGGCTACCGAATAAACATATTAATCAAAGTACTAATCAACACTTTACACATTACATCTACCATTTCCTCTGTCATACCAATAGGATGTGGATAGTATTTACTCGTGAGAACTATCCAATAGAATGTTTTGCTCTAACGAAAAGCACAAGGACCACTTTGTTATTTACATTTAAAACATTTTTGTGATTTCATACGATATATCTCATTGCAGATAGTTGTTCTAAACTATTTGAACAAGCATATTAAAGATTGAGAGAAAGAAAAGAGTTACATATCTAGTGTGTGGTTACTGATCCTCCAATCTTCATGGTTGGGCTGGCTAGATGATCACCACCCAACATAGTGAGACCTATGCATGTATATCTATTGTCTAATAAAGCAGATATGTTCAAGAAAAATCCACTAGATAGCTTTGATACGGTGGTATGAAACTACATTTATTGTTTAAGAAAATCAAAAATAGGGTATTTAGTTCTCTCCTCCTACTTTCCTTTTCTTGATAGGGATATTTGAGGTACTAGATATACACAAGAATGTCAAAATATAACATTGCATTTACCCAAAAAATTGAAGGTGGATCAATAGTATTTGCCTAGTCTTGATATGGATGATTTTCGTGATTTTTGTGAAGGTAGATCAATTCATAGACCACCTAGTCTTGTGAAGGTATAACTACCCTATGTGGCAGGCTAGGATGTGAGCATTCTTAAAAGATCTTGATGAACGAGTTTGGTTGTCTATAGTTAATGGCTATAGTCCACCACTAGTGATCAAAGATGAGAAGATCACCTTGAAACCTGTTGAGGAATAGTCTAATACTGAACTAGCTAAGGCAAATCGGTATTTTATGGCTATTCGTGTCATATTGAATGTTGTTTCTTTGTAACAAATGAAAGTTACTATAAATTGTGATATTGCTAAAGATACTTAGGAAAAAATTGAGACTTAGGAATCTTACTATTGAGTTTGAAAACATGACAAGTGATGATGAGTGCATATTTGATTTTCATGCTGAACTATGTGATCTCGCTAATGAATGTTATGCACTTGATGAAATTTATTCCAATGCAAAACATGTTAGGAAAATACTATGTTCACATCCTAAGAAATTCAAATCTAAGGTTACTTCTAGTAAAGAATGCAGGAACTTTGATGATTTGAATATTGATTAGTCAATTGGGTCATTTCAAACCTATGAACGATGTCTAAGAAGGTGGAGCAAAGAAAATAATACTTAGAGTGTCAAAATCATTGCCTTGACACCCACTCAAAATGAAGGTGTATTCAATTCAGTTAACCTGGAAAACATAGATGAAGAAGCAGAGGCACTTCTTCGCAAGAACTACAACAAGTTCCTGATGAGAAACTTAATAAGGAATGGTTCTTCAAGCAAATGTCAAAATTTTGTTCCTAAAAAATATGACAGCCAAAGTTAAATGCAAGCTGTTTCTCTAAAAACACAAAGAGAAGGATACAAAAAGGGCACATGAATACAGTGCAATAAATGTAAAGGATATGAACGCATTTAAGTTGCATGTGCAAACACTCTCAAGAAGAAAGAACAAGCCACGATAGTCTCATCAATTTGGGAAACAAGGAAGGTCTTTGTGACAATTGCACTACAATGAGGTTTTATGGGCCTTGTCATAACGCTTCGAATACATCAGATAAACTTGTTGTTGCTGTAGGAGGTGCTATTGGAATCCTTCATTATAGGCCATCGAATGTTGAGGCAGGGTTTTGATTTCTTGCAGCTAGGCTTCATGCTACTAAATCTTGTTTAACAAAAGCTCAAATTGGGCAGACTCTTCATGGACTTTCTCTTCAGGATTCACCCAGAGGGTTTTAACAGCTAATGCACGAGTGGACATTTCAGCAACAAGTTTTTCAAGCACCCAATTAATGGAAGCAAGGGCGATCATACCCACATTAGGAAATCAATCATCATTATCAATGTTCGGTAATCCTGCTTGGAAATAAAGTCTTGCAATTAGGTATTGAAAAAATAGCTTTCCCTGCACTTTTTTGACATAATTTCGCATCTTATAAAAAATAAAACCCCCCATTTATAGGAACATTTGTAAGCAGGTAGTAGAGCAATGGCATTCTGTCCTAAGACACTATCATATCATGCACTGTTGGTATCATCCTGGTCTTTATGAAGTGGTGCCAAATCTTGGCTGATAGTGTTAACTGTACATGTTTTACCGATCAGTACACTTGCCAGGATTCCATCCACTCAGTGTCCTTCATTGTAAAGGTTAGTAGAATGTTTTCCCAAGTGCTTTATTCCATTCTACCCATAAAATGGGAGAATGCATAGTACAAGTCTTCCAATTCATACAAGGTGTTAATGTCCTCACTCTCCAACGCAACCCACACTCCTCTAACTCTAAAATGATAGCTTTTATGCTGGTAAAATTTGCATAAAATTCTTGCACAATAATAGGGATAGGCTTACTGCTTGACCACAAAAGCCTCTCTAGCCCCTTGATTCAATTTAGGTTTGAACAAAGGTAGGCAAACCCATGTTGGCATTATAGGTTATTGCGAACCCTTTTTCAGTCAGAGATCCTTTGTAGCAAAGGCTTCGTTGAACCTCTATTTCATAGCATCACTGACGAAGCGTTCATAGGTGACTTCATGGTAAGCTTGTGCTTCTTTTCTGTGGTAATCTTGGTACGAACCATGGGGATAGAGGAAAGAAAATTGGAATCTTTTAGTGTGTAAGCAAAGAAAATATGGAAGTTTTACAAAGTTAGAGTATCATGTATGTTTTCGGATGGTTGAAGGGTTTTGGAGTGGATGCCAGTAGGATATGAAAGGATTGAAGATAGGTGAGAGAATGGTTAAAGCTGCATTTGAAAATTTTGAGCCATCCTGAAAGGACGCAACCGATGTTGGAACTATAAAAAGTGGAAGCAATTTCAAATTAATCACTATTGCTTGAGAAAAGCAATTGCCTTTTCATCTTTCGAGAGAATCTGAAATGGATCATTAGAAATTTCATAAGTCTCACACTCCAGAAGTCAATGCTATACTGTACTCTGATACTACTGTCTTGAAAGATTGCAAAATAATGTTTCCTGCATCCTTACATTTCACAAAAGTTTAATAGCTTCCTTACAGAATCCTTACCAACCATATCAATGGATAAAAATAAAAAGAAAATATAATGACAACTAAGGACAACAAAATAATAAGGATACTAATAATACATAATTAGAAACTACATTTAAGACATAAAATTAAAACATTTGTGGGGTGCCTCCCACAAGGGCTGTAACACCCCGAATTTTCCTTTATTAAATTTGTTAGATTTTACGTAAAATTTGCATGCCAACTAGGTTGGACGTGTAATCGTGGGCTAAGGGCTCGGCTTATGAGCCTATTTATTTATTAAGTCAGAAGATTGGACTTTTATCGAAAGGAAGCCCGTTGTGTGTAATTTA
>MEJB01000370.1:39044-69718 GCA_001752375.1 Rhazya stricta
TCGCCAAGGTATCAAGGGTTTTTGAAGGCTCTGCAATATGCTGACAAGGTATCATCGAGTTTACTTGACCAATCCTTCCGGCTTGGGTTTACTACTTTCTTCAAAATGTGTTTGATCTCTCTATTGGAGATCTCTAGTTATCCCCAAGATTGTGAAAGATATGCAATAGGAACATTATGCCCTACTCCCTACTTAGCCAACAAACTATCAACACTCCTATTGCAGAAGGGGCTTCCCCATCACTGGCTATAACCCTAGGTGCACCAAATCGAGTAGAAGTGTTCTTGTGTAAGAACTTGATAACCATGTTAGCATCATTAGTAGGCAACGCTGATTTTTCAACCCATTTTGAGACATAGTCTACAACTGCTATAATGTATGAATTTCCAAAAGATGGAACGAAAGGCTCTATAAAATCAATTCACCAATGGTCAAACAATTCAATTTCGAGATTGTTATTTAAAGGCATTTCATGCTTTTGAGAAATATTTCCTACCCTTTGGCAATTATCATAGCACTTCACACATTCATGGGCATCTTTAAACAGAGAAGGCCGGAAGTAATGTGAATATAGAACCTTTGCTGCTGTTCTTGACTCTTCGATATGTCCTCCATATGGGGTTGAGTGGCAATGTTACAGGGTGTTGGTGACTTCCTCTTCAACAATACATATTCTTAAACTTTGATCAGTGTATTGCTTGTGGAGAAGAAATGTTCATCCCATTAGTAAAATCTCACATCATGGAAAAATCTTTTTAGTTGTTACTTGTTCATGTCTGGTGGATTCACATTACTTGACAAATAATTTGTATAGTCAACATACCATAGTGTTTGGGCTATCAACAATAGTTGCTCAACAGGCAATGCCTCGAAAATTGGCATTATAGACTGCTAATGTACTTCAAGTTCTAGCCAAGAAAGGTGCTTAGCTACTTCATTTTCTGTTGTTAAGATCAAATTCTTGTAAAAACAGCACATATCTAATAAGTCTAAACTTGGCATCCTTCTTCATAATGAGATATTTAATTATCGAATGATCCGTGAAGACAATGACCTTTGCTCCAATCAAATAGGCTCTGAACTCATCAAATGCATACACCGCTGCCAACAATTCTTTCTCTGTGGTGGTGTAGTTAACTTAAGCTTCATTGAGGGTCTTGCTGGCATAGAATATGGAGGGAAATACTTTGCCCTTTCTTCGTYCCAACTCTGCTCCCACAGCAAAGCCACCAGCAGCACATATTAATTCAAAAGGGCAATGACCAGTCGGGTGCAGCAATGATTGGTATTATGACAAGGGCTTCCTTCATTGTCTGTAAAGGTTTCCTATAGTATTCATCGAACTTAAACTTTTTGTCCTGTTCCCACAATTCGTTAAGAGGCTTAGATATCTCTAAGAAGTCTTTTATGAACCTCCTRTAGAAACCACCATGCGCCAAAAAACTTTTGATTCCTTTTACTGAAGAAGGTGGTGTTAATTTATGAATGACCTCAATTTTTGCCTTGTCGACTCGAGCCCCTTTGTTGAAACCTTGTAACGTAACACAATGCTTTCCTCCACCTTCAAATGGCAGTTCTCCTAGTTAAGGACGAAATTGGTCTCTTCACACCTCATCAAGACTTCCTCTAGATTTGCCAAGCAACCTCAAATGAATCTCCAAAAACTGAGAAGCATCCATAAACACATCAATGGTCCTTTCCACACAATTTGAGAAAATGGACATCGTACAAGATTGAAACGATGTTCGTGCATTGCAGAGACCAAACGAATTCTTTTGAACAAAAAGTTTCGAAGGGGCAAGTGAATATTATTTTCTCCTGATCAGTAGGTGCAATCGTAATATTACTATATCCAAAAACCTGTCTAGCAAGCAATAGTATTCTTCCCCTACCAAACTAACCAGCATTTCATTAATGAATGGAAATAGGAAGTGCTCTTTTCTTGTAGCATTATTCAAGTTGCTATAGTCCATATAGATTCTCCAGCGTGTTATGACTGTAGTAGGAATCACTTCTTCCTTCTTTGTTATCACAGTCATGCCTCCTTTATTCGATACGCATTAAATTGGCTTGCTCAGAAACTATTTGATATAGGATAAGTAATGCCGACATCAAGGCACTTGATAATCTCTTTCTTTTCAACGTCTTTCATGTTTGGATTCAGCCATCTCTGATGCTCAACTCAATTGTTGTAACTTTCTTCCAGTAGGATTTTGTGCATACATAGTGAAAGGCGGATCCCTTTGTTGTCAGGCATCTTCTAGCCTATAGCTCTCATGCTTTCACAAAATCCTGGCAATTGCTTATCATTATTAGCMCCCAAACTAGCAAARATTATCACAAGTAGTACTCCTCCTTCCCCAAATATGCATACTTTAAATGGGAGGGTAAGGGTTTCAATTCAAGCATGGGCGTTCTTCAATGCAAGATTTATTGGATGATGATACTTTTTTTTTCTAGCCTCAAAGGCTCAAATCTTATCCTTGATACATCATATGGTTGTATGATTTCCACAGCCTCCACCATTTCTACAATTTATCAATTGATTCCAAAAATTTCTCTTACTGCACATCTAATATAGCATCTTAGACAGTCGTGTTGCTATAACATTCCTTGAATTCAAAATCAACCAACGATTCCGGGACATCAATCGAAGAGCATTCCTCTGCTTCTATAGGGAATTTCATAGCCTTAATCACATCGAATGTCACTTTTTTGTCATGTACCCRCATTRTGAGCTCCCCTTTCTGAACATCAACCATCACTCCATTTGTGGCAAGGAAAGGCCTCCCAAGTATGATAACACCTCCTTATTTGCTTCATATCCAGAATAATAAAGTCAACAAGAGAGTTAAACTTAGCAACGCTTACCAAGACATCTTTGATTTTCTCATCCGGATAGGCAAATGAACGATTAGCAAGCTGAATGGTCACCATAGTCGGTCAAGCATTGCCTATTCCCAGCTTTTAAACACTAACATTGGCATCAAGTTAATGTTGGCACCAGCACCCTACCGTTGCTTGTATTCMCAATAGAACAGGGGATAGTGAAGTTGCCAGGATCTTTTAGCATTCTAGGCAACTTGTTTTCTATGATAGAACTGCATTCCTTTCATTTCATATTTATTAAGCTCCTCTTCTTTGTCAGTATGTCCTTCATGAACTTTACATAGATGGGCATTTGTTCAAAGGCTTCGACAAGTGGAATATTGATGTGAAGTTTCTTTTAGACATCGAGAAATCTTTTAAATTGCTTGTCCTTTTTCTTTTCATGGAATCTATGAGGGAATGGCATCTTAGGCAAGACTTGTTGAGTTCTGTTTTAGTTACTGGAAGTCCCTTGGGTAATGCTGGAGCTTTTCAGCATTACATCTTCCTATTCTGCAGCATCACTTCCATTATGCACTGGACTAGTGTCTACAACAATCTCAACCTTTCTTTCAATTTTTTTTTTCTCCATACTCTCTTCTAAATTTCTTACCTTTTTATTTATCTCACCCAACTCTTTACAACTTTTCAATGTGATGGCTACACAATGCTCTTTTCCATTCCCATTAAGTACCTTGGTGTCACTAGCTAGGAATCCTTGTGGCCTCTTATTGACAGCAGTGTCAAGCTGCCCTACTTGATTTTCCAAGTTCATTAGCACTACTAAATAACTTTGACTCACTGTAGCTTGCTCTTGATTTTTTTTTTTTTTTTTTGTCTTCTGTGTCGCATGAAGTCCTTCAACAAACCTTCAACACATTGGTCTTGCTCATTGAGTGCTCCTATTTGCTAATATCTTTGCTATTAGAAAGCTGGTGGTCTAAATGGTCGAGGTTGCTGCCCTGTGCCTAAGTTTCTCTGTGTCTACCCAATGGGAAGTTGGGATGTTGTCTCCATTCGGGGTTATATGCAATGGAATAGGGRTTATTGTTCTTGTTGAACCCCCCTTCCTACATAACAACAAATTTTGGATTAGAGAGGCAACTCTCAAATGAGTGCCCCTCGCCGCAATAGACATAAGAAATTGTTGAAGGTGATGACACAGATGGGTGTTGTGCCATTGTTGAACCAGATTGCACTTGCAAGGTCTTGAGCATTTGGAAAATAGATGTAACCTCAACAGAAAGTGCCATCACATGATCTACATCATTAATTCCAGATACCTTTCTCAGAACTGCTGGTGTTGCTGCAGCATTTCTGGTATCAGGCCAATGAAAGCCGTTGCTAGCTATCCGTTCAAGAATCTCTACAATGTCATTATACTATTTATCCCACAAGTCTCCATTTCTAGAAGAATATATAGATTCATGTATTGTGGGCTCAACCCATTGTAAAAGGTTTCCATTTGTATCTAGTGGGGGATCCCGTGATGTGGACACTTCCTCAACAACTCTTTAAATGTAATACTCGAAATTTTTTCTTTATTAATTTTTGTTTGATTGTGTGAAATTGTGTGCCAACTAGGGTTGGAAAATTTATATGTGATTAATATTTTGAATTGGACGTTTAATAAGTACGAAAATATTATATTTGTCGAATTAGAGTCCTTGGTTGGTTATAGGCTCGACTAGTGGGCCTATTCTTTTCTCAGTCGAAAGTTAGACTATTATCTAAAGAAAGGCCATTGTATTTAATTTAAGGATTTGGGTTAGTCATGGATAGGAAGGCCTGAAGGGTTTGGGTTACGGCCCAAAATATAAAATTAAAAAAAACTATTTAAGTAAACACTATTCTTCTTCCTTGCCGAAACCCTAACCCCACCCTAAGTTGCCGCCGCCGTCTTCTCTCTAGTAGCCACTACGTTTCTTCTTCTCTCCTCTTCCTCCTGCCGACGCAGCTTTGCCCCAGAGCTATCGCATTGATCTGATCTTCCCTCGCGGCACAGTTTAGATATCGAACATGCGTGTCACTCGCGTAAGGGTCTGCTGCTCAAAATCGAAGCTCGCTGGTCCTGTTACTGCCTGGTAAGAGCTCCACGATGTCATCTGTGTGTGTTGCTCAATGGCTCACAAACGTTCGACTAGGAGGATTGGCACACCAGGCCGGAGATCGTCCAGATTTGGAGTCTCCCGGATCTACCGTCAATTCCCTCTGCCTATCGAGCTGCTGTTGCCCACTGCCCGAGCTCGTTGGAGTTGCGAATCATTGCTGCACCTTTGCTACTATCACTCACTGGCCGTCCGCTGCCACACTTCCCAGATCTGCCTTCATCTTCTTTTTCTTCTTCTCTGCTCGACCGGATCTGCGCGACTCCACCATCAAACTTCCTCCACCCACTTTGCTGCTACTCGCCAGATCAGAGCAAGACTCCTTGCCTTACCAGAAGTTTGCCAAATCTRCCTTCATCTTCTTCATCTTCTTCTTCTTCTTTGCTCAACCGGCGTTGCTATAGCCACGCCAAGTTCTGATTTTTGCATTAGAATCGCGACTGCTCGGCAAAGCCTTGCTACGCGCCACTTGCTGCTTGGCTATACTTCTGTTCTCGGTCGTTGCTGCTGGGCTGTTATTGCAGGTGGCCGACTATTTTGGCCGGTTAGCTGAGTTTCGACTAGGAACAAGGGGCAGCAAYTGGTGCGGCACTCAGCTAGCGCCAGTGCCCAGCTCCCAATGCCAGGCACCAAGTGCTCAGGGCCCAGCTGCCCAGGATAGTTGTGCGCGCTGCTAGAATGCATGCCCAAGAACCAATACCACTCCCGCAACACTTGGACTTTGTGAATGTAAAGGTGAAAACGTTATTATTTGATATTGAATTTATAACCTGTATACAATTATGTCCTAAAGCGAATTGGTGGGAGAAGATAGACTAGGTTTAATACCCAAGCTAAGGAGTTTAAATTGTACCCTTAAAAGACGTGATAATTGGTAATGTGGGAACTAAGTATGTATTAGTAATTGGCAACGACATTGTTGGAATAAACCTTGAATATCTATGTTGGGACAGTCGTACTAAATGGACATTCCTTCTGTAATCAAAATTAGGTCGTTTCGAGTGCCTTAACATTGAGAATAGTCGAGGGATTTCATTTCGCAATTCAAATAAGAAACCTTTAACGTAAAGGACTTCGGGTAAGTAAGTTCTCACATTCATTAATACATATGAATGGATGTATCTGAATTCCTTAGGTGGATTAATGTGTTATATATGAGATTCTATGCAAGTAAGCCCCAATACCTACCTATTTCTTTTATTGTGTGTTATGTGGTGGCGGTATGAGATTATGTTATGAAATGTGTTGATTGTGTGGAATGTTTTTACGTGTTTCATATCTTGTACCCTTATTATGTCGATTAATTACGGTTGTATGTATTTCATGTCATGGGCATGTAGTTAGTATTCTACATCATTCCTAGCATGAGCCATTCATACATTTAGAAAGTGAATGGTTTAGGAAATGAAATTTTGAAAGGGAATGTATTTTATAAATTGTAACGTGTTCAGGAAAATGTTAAAGTTTTTGGAAAGGAGTGTAAACCTAGCCATGAAAGATGTGAGTGGGAAATGGGGCATAAGGGGGCCGACTTACCCAAATCGACTCTCCAGGATTGATGTAATGTTTCACCTCTGGGAGGTGAAAAGATGAAAGGAAAAGTAAAGGATAACTGCTTTGCRGTTCTACCGGTAGAAATGTAATCGGGTTCCAAAGAATAAATGGCCCATTACAGCTTAATGGCTAGGCATTACACTCGGTGAGCTAACGAATATAACGAAAGGAAATGTTTTACAGGTTATACATTTTGAAAGGAAAGATTTTGTAAAAAGGTTATGAAATGGAAATGTTTAGAAAGTTTTCATTGAAAAGGTAAATTTTTATAATTCAGGGCATATAGGGCATATTCTTGCATTAATGCATGAGATTTACTTACTAAGCTTTATAGTTCATTCCATTTCTCTTATTTTGCATTTCAGATGATGCATAGCCCGATGGTGCAAGGAGGTCACTTGTGGGCAAACCAAGATACCCTAAAATATACTCTAAATAAATTTTAAGGATTAAGATAGTAGTTGACTATTTCTTATTTCGTTTAGTTGATTGTGTTTTTAAATTCTTTTGGGTTCTTCAAATTTTAGTTTGAATAATTGTTAGGTTGGTAAAAGATTTGTTGGAGTACATTACTCCTTATGTTAGGTGTTTAATTAGGTTGGAGTGTATGTTGTGAATGGGTGCTTGGAAATGTTGAGAACTTTTTGAATGTATACAGGGGTAGTTATTGAAACTACAGAGGAAACTTTATTGAATTTTTATAAAACCTTTGACAAGGATTAAGACTTCTTTTATTTCCTATAGTAGTTGATTGTTCTTTTATTCTCAGCTTAGGATAGTTCCTAATCTAGGGATAGTACATTAAACCTTTCCCATGCCTCATGGAAATTTCATCTCCATATTGCTAAAACGCGATGATGTCGTTCCTCGACTTGGCACTTTGGTTGGAGGAAAGTACTTGAACAAAAACATCCCTGCTAAGTTATTCCATGAAGTTAATGAGTTAAGATCTATCCCTTAAAGAATATGGGAACAATTTGTTTATCAAAGCTTCAAGGCTAACACACTAGAACTTGAACGAGTCATTGACATCCAAGGAACACCATAAATGCTGGCTAGGATCCTCTGTTGCCATTTCACTAAATTGCACAACTATTTGAAGCATCTAGAACATCACTAGTTTAAACTCGAAGTGTTTGGGCTTCTATGATAGGTCTTACAATGCCAGACTATGGCTCATCTAGCATGCAAATAGCATAGTCTCTGATGGCTCAGTTCCCATTGTCTTCTATTGCAGCATCATTAAACCTGTTAACATTATTCCTACTGTGTTTGACCTTCTAGCTACCTCTGTAGCATTACTTGCAGCAGCCAATATGATAACATTTCCAGCTGCATTGAGCTGAGCAACAAACTCTGGCACATTCTTTTGTTCTTGTCCAGCAGTCACCTCTCTTGCTTTAGCATTAGAACGTTGTTTTTTCCTCTTTGCTCTAAAAGTTCTCTCAATATCTGGATCAAGGGGGCACGTTCTAGTATCCTCGAAAATTCATGAGGAATGACAAGTTATATCTTGAAAATATAAATACTAAAGCAATAGAAATCTTGACTACCAATTAAACAATTCAACAATTCCCTGACAATGGCGTCAAAAACTTGATAGATAAAATTGCACTAAGCACTTAAGCTACAGTGTAGAAGGATATTCAATCAGCAAGTAGTAAATGTTGAGTATGATATTGTTCCAATAAGAAATTGGTTGTTTAGAATTGATTTTCCAAAATTTCTAGTTAAATTGAAATAATGGTTTGATGATTTTGTCAATAAGAAAAATAAATCTAATTAAAGTGGTCTAATGGTTCAAGGTTCTATATAAAAGCAACAAAACACACATATAATGATAATTGGTTAAAGATAAGTTGAGGTTTAGGAATTCTCGAAGCATCAATGATTAAAGAATAGGACAATAGTGCCACATCATTCCTACTATAGCATTTAAGTAACCTCACCCTCCCGGTCTATTGGTTGCTATTCCGGTATTGCTCGGAACATTAACCTCCCGGACTATCTACCCAACTTAAGAACACAGAACAACAATGCTAAACATTCCAACTATAACATCATAGTAATAGCAACGTGTACTGCCAAACATGCAAACTAAGATATTAATAACTTTAATCTCCCGGTCTATTGGTTGTCCTTATGATAATGCTAATACATTATGCATCGGGCTAATGCCCCAACTACAAAACCCTATATATTTCAGGTCTTAATGGTTCTCTGAGTAAAACCTGTATTCGGTAGGCTTTTAGTAGAGAGATCCGAACTCATATTCATGCACTTGATCCACTACTATAAGGTTTTCCAACCACAAAGCACTTAAAGACAATTACTACTAATGGCTAGTCAACAGCAATTGTATAGCATCATTCATCATTGCAGAAATCATAAACGCAAGACAACATTGTAGAAATATTCCTCAATGCATTAATTGCAAAGATTCATCCAGCAACCATATCTAAATATGCTTAGCTCATGTTCTTAAAGATAGTACATAGAAAACATTTCATGTTTATCATTTCAAGAGATATAAATGAAAATACAAAGAAATAAAGCTTAAAGGAAAAGCTTGGCCATATTATGAAGACCCTTCGATCTTCTTTGCCTCTTTGATTGATGGCCTTTCTCATTTTTGCTTGATTTCTTCAATCTTTATGCTTTATCACCTTTTTTACTTTAAGCTTTTTAATTTTCAGCTTTTGTTTCCTGCCAGTTTCTTCACAACATCGGACCAACATTGATATGGTGCCTTAACTTCTCGCATTAGCTGGGATTCAAGAGAATGCTACATCATTGTTGTTGACCTTTTTGTTTTGACTTTGACTTTCCTCAAAAGTCTTCTATTACAAAGCATTTTTGTGTGGAATAGATTTCCTCTAAATGAGGTATTTTAATCAATAAAAGCATAAGAATTCCACAATGTAATACATTGATAATAATCAAGTARCTTTATTGAAACTAACCAATATGTAGCATAAAATAGCATGACTAAATGCTTGGGTGATTAGGAATGAGGAAATAATAGGTCAAATAACTCTTATCAAACTTTGAGTTTTTTCTCACATCATAAGCTCTCTATACAAGCATCATTTCAAGGGGATTCTCCATCCCGGAAGAGATTAGTATGATGGTTTCATTAGTCACAATCTTTTGTTGCTACATGTGAACAAAAAAGGGGCAGAAGTCTTATTAGTATTATGATATCTTGATGGGTTCTATGGTTTAGTATTGGGTATAATTATTGGTTATTAGTAATTGCCATCATTTCTGTTTTTATTTTAAATCATTTCAATTTTTTCTTTATCCACTTCGAGCCGTTTAGCTGAGACTTTTTGCCCTAGAAGTATTCTCTTTCTACCATAAAATGGAATTTCTCCCAATTGAGAACCAAATTGTCAAGCAGTCATGAAAAGAATTCACAAAAACCAAAAAATCTTCCATAAAACTTTGAAGGGTCATTTCCTTAAAATCAAAAAAACTGGACTCATGTAATGTTGAAAAGTTGCTAGAGCATTGCAAAGACGAAACGATATTCTCCTGAAAACAAAAGTTTCAAATGGACAGGTGAATGTGGTTTTTTTCTCTTGGTCATTAGGGGCAATGTGTAACACTCGACATTTTACTTTTATGAATTTCTATTTGATCTTGTGAAATTGTGTGCCAACTAGGGTTGGACATTTTATATGTGATTAATATTTTTAAATCACACGTTTAATAGATGCGAAAATATTGTCCGTGTCGAATAAGAGTTATCGTTTGGTTAAAGGCTCGACTCGTGGGTCTATTTATTTGTTAGTCGNGGTTGGACATTTTATATGTGATTAATATTTTTAAATCACACGTTTAATAGATGCGAAAATATTGTCCGTGTCGAATAAGAGTTATYGTTTGGTTAAAGGCTCGACTCCTGGGCCTATTTATTTGTTAGTCGAAAATTGGACATTTTATCGAAAGAAAGCCCGTTACATTTAATTTATGAATTTTGGGTTAGATTTGGATAGGAAGGCCCGAAGGGTTTGGGTTATGGCCCAAAATATAAATTTTAAAAAAGAAAATATATAAGAAAATAAAAAGAAAAGAAAAGAAAAAGAAAAACCCTAAAGAAACCCTTTATCTTCCTCCTCCCATTGCCGCCGCCGCCGCTGCCCAAACCCTAACCCACTCTTACCGCTGCCACCCCCTTTTTCCCACTACACTCACTGCCTTCTTCTTTCCGCCGACACCACGCCAAGCTATTGCCGTCATCACACTACCATCCGAAGTCCAAGTCTACGGGCCAAAATCGCTGCTTTAGCAGACAGAAGGCTGCCTGGAACACATCGCAATTCGCTGCTCCAGTTGATCGTTCACCGAGCCCATCACCAGTCGCCAGCTCACGATTTGACGAGAGAAAGGAGTTTTCGAATGGTTGCTGCTCGTCGGCCCTCTTCCGTTGCTGACCAGAAGCTGTCCGCCTAGAGTCGCGCGACCAGTTGCTTTCAAGATTGGCTTCCGCATAGCCTGGACAGAGACACCATTCTCTTGCTAATAGACCCGAGCTACTGAAATCATTCCAGATCAACCGCCCTGCTTCGCAATTGTTAAGCCATTCGYGTCGCCCAAGCCAGAACTTTGCACACCGCTAGTCCACCATCCTTGATCCGAGTTCATCCAGCCCTCTTCATCTGGAGCATACTGGTTCGCTGCTCAACTTTCAGGCCCATCCATGCACTGCTGCTCGGCTGGAGCTCACAGTGCCCGCTTGGACTTTCTGCCAAATCAACCAGCAGTCGAAAGCTTGACTGGAAACAGATCGTCAATTTCTATTCTGATTAGCTCAATTCAGCCAGGAGCAGGAATTTTCTAAGCACCAGGCACCCAACAGGCGCCCAGTGCTCAGCAAGCACAAGCGCCCAGCGAGTGTGCCCAAACACCCAGCGCCTCATGCCCAGGAGCCCAACGCCCAGGTGCACCGATGCCCAGGTGCCCCGACGTTGTTGCGCGCGCCGCTTGAGCGCATGCCCGAGGACCCAATGCCATTCCTGAGACATTTGAATATCTTGAACTTAAAGGTGAAAACGTTAATACATGATACTGAAATTTTATGACTTGTACATAATTATGCCTAAAGCGAATTAATGAGAGAACATAGCTAGATTTATAACCGAGCTAAGGAATTTAAATTGTAACCTTAAAAAGATATAACAATTGGTAATGTAGGAACTAAAAATGGATTAATAATTAACAAGGGACATTTTTGGATTAAACACATAATACCTAAGTTGGAATGGCCGAACTAAGTAGACCCTCCTTTTGTAATCAACTAGGTCATTTCGAGGGCTTAAGTTGAGATCGATTGAAGGAGTCCACTTCGCAACTTAAGTAAGAACTTGTTTAYGTAAAGGACTCCTGGTAAGTAGTCCTCACATCTTATTAATGTTATGAATGAATGTTATTGAACTATTTTGGTTGCTCGAACATCTTGTGCATTGGATTGTATGATGATGTATGTATAATTGTGTGGAATGTTAATATTTTATATCTTGTAGAACTTTTATGTCAAATGATATGCTATTATGTTTCATATCCTATTTTATTTGTCGAATGTTATGTTATAAGGTTGTATGTATTTCATATCATGTGTAACACCCCGAAATTTACTTTTATTAAATTTGTTTGATTTTACGTCAAATTGGTGTGCCAACTAAGGTTGGACATTTTATATAATTAATATTTTTAAACCGTACATTTAATAGGTGCRAAAATGTTATCCGTGTCAAATAAGAGTTATCGTTGGCTAAATGCTCGATTTGTGGGTCTATGTATTAGTTAGTCGAATGTTGAGCTTTTTATCGAAAGAAAGCCCGTTACGTGTAATTTACGAGTTTTGGCTAGAATTGGATGGGAAGGCCCGACGGGTTGAGTTGCGGCCCAAAATAAAATTATTAAAAAAAGAGAAAAGAAAATATATAAGAATATAAAAAGAAAGAAAATGAGAAGAAAAGAAAAAGAAAAACCCTAGAAAACTATCTTCTCCTTCCTCCCGCTGCTGCTGCCATTCTCCCTCTGCAAACCCGACGCTGCTCGTCGTGGTTTTCACAGCTTCTCCTTCTCTTTCCTTTCCTCCACGGCCGGCGCTTGAAGTGGCCACTGTGCTACATTTTGCGATCGGTCATCGCAGCGCGTCGCTGCTCGAACGCCACCGCCAGGCGCACATGGAGATCGCCTACTGTCTCTTCTTCGATTCCCTYTCGCTCTCGGACTCGCCAGCATCGACCCAACCACTCCAGATCCGAAACCGACCTCTTGCTGCCGACCCTCGCTGCTCAGCACAACCAGAGCCGCCGCGGCGTACTCCATTTGCTCGACGAATTTCCCCTCATAAACAGAAGCTAAACCTTTACAAATTGGCCTTCGATTTGGCCTCTATTCTGCTACTACCGCGTCGCCAGTTATTCCTTGCCGTTGGCCAGTCGCCGGAAGTTGACAGAAACGTTGTGGCCGGCTAAGGCAATTTCTGGTCAAGAACAAGGCCTGGCACAGCAGTGCCAAATCCAGCGCCCAGTGCCAGGCACCCCGTGCCCAGATGCCCAGATGCCCAGGGCCATTGTGCGCGTCTCTTGAAACGCATGTTCGGGAATCCATTACCGCTCCTGCAACATCCGAATATCGTGAATTTGAGGTGAAACGCTAACATTTAATATTGAAATTGTAGGACTTGTAATAGATATAGCTTGACGTGAATTCATGGGGAATGTAGTAGGTAGGTTTATACCCGAGCTAAGGAGTCGGATTGTACCCTTAAAACTTAATATGCAATATTATGAGGAATTTATAAACTTATAAAGGACATTGTTGGATTAACCGCATAATAGTTAAGTTGAAACGATCGAAACTAAGTAGACCCTCTTCTGTAATCAACTAGGTTATTTTGAGGGCTTACGTTGAGATCGATTGGAGAAGTCCACTTCCAACTTAAGTAAGAAATCGTTTACGTACAGGACTTCGGCTAAGTAATCCTCTCATTCATATCATTATAAATAAACGAATTTGAATGCTTTTAATTGTTGGAATATGTGTTGTGTGGAATTTTTATGTTGATGTGTGGAATTGTGACAAAAGTTGAATTGTTCGTATTTAGTAGTACTTTATGTTAAAGAATGTTGTTGTGATTTCATATCATGTATTATTTATTAAACGTTATCTTATGTAAGATTGTATGCGTTTTATGTCATGAGCATGTAGTTAGAAGCTTACATCACATTTGGCATGAGCCGTTCATGCATTTAGGAAGTGAACGGTTAGAAAATGAGATTTTGAAGGAAAAAGGTTAAAGTTTTGGAAATGTTAAAGTTTTAAGAAAGGAGTGTAAACCTGGCCACGAAAGATGTGAGTGGGAAATGGGGCGTGGGGGACCGGAGCCCCGACCCTACCCTCTTGGAGGGTAGGCAAGAATGGAATGTTCACCTCCTTGAAGGTGAAAGTGTGAATAAAAACCTTTTTTTTGAATGTTGACCGCTTTGCGGTTCTACCGGTAGGAATGGAATCGGGTTCCAAATAAGAATGGCCCACTGCAAGCCTAGTGGCTAGGCGTTACACTCTAGTGAGCTCGCGAATGAACGAATGGACATGTAGGACATGTTTGTAATGAGTTTTGGAAAGGGAACGTTTTTGGAAAGTTTTTCATTAAAAAGGAGGAACTTGAATTTTCACATGTAGGACATATTCATRCATTCATGCGTGAGGTTACTTACTGGGCTTTTTAGCTCATTCTTATTGCTTACGTTTTTCTTGCAGATGATATGTAACCAGATGGAACGAGGAGGATGCTTGTGGGCTAGCTTGGATACCGGGGCAATTGGTTTTGTGTTAATTATGAAATGAGATCAATTATTTTTGAGTGTTTTAAATTCTTAAAGTATATTTGTGATTTTTATTTTTGAATGGTTTAAAAAGACTTCCGCTGCATTTCCCTTTTGAATGATTGTTGAAAGGGTGAGGGTTTGTTAAGATTTATTTTTGACTCTTTTGGAGATTGTTGAATTTTAAATAGATGGTTATTATTGTGAAACAGAATGACGTAACATTTTCAGTTTAAGACGGTTCTTAAATCTGGGGGTGTTACATCATGAGCATGTAGTAAGAATTCTACATCACATTTGGCATGAGCCTTTCACACACTTAGAAGGTGAAGGGTTTAGGAAATGGAATTTTAAAGGAAAATGTAAAGTTTTGAAAATGCTAAAGTTTTCAAAAAGGAATGCAAACCTAGCCACAAAAGATGTAAGTGGAAAATGGGGCGTGGGGGACCGGGCATCCCGACCCCACCCTCTTGGAGGTAGGTAGGAATGGAATGTTCACCTCCTTGGAGGTGAAAGTATGAAAGAAAATCATTTTTCTTTTTAATGTTAACTTGGAGGTGAAAGTATGAGAGAAAACCATTTTTTTTTTTTTTTAATGTTAACCACTTTGTGGTTCTACCGATAGGAATGGAATCGGGTTCCAAATAAGATTGGCCCACTGCAAGCTTAGTGGCTAGGTGTTGCACTCTAGTGAGCTCACGAACAAAAGGAAATTGAATGTTTTACTGTAAGTGAATTTTGAAGGAAATATTTTGTAATGAGATTTTGAAAAAGAAAGGTTTGGAAAGTAGTTTTTATTTAAAGGCGAAATTTTATAACTCATGACATGTAGGGCATGTTATGCATTCATGCATGAGGTTTACTTACTGGGCTTTTTAGGTCATTTCTTTTCTTATATTTATTTCAGATGATATGTAACCAGATGGGGCGAGGAGGTCACTTGTGGGTGAGCTACGATACCCGAGAACTTGTTTCAAATCTTATTTTATGTAGTAAGATGATTAAATATTTTTGAATSGTTTAAATTGTTGAGGCTTCTGCTGTCTTCATTTTTGAATAAATGTTATTTTTGAGTGGAATGACGTAACATTTTCGGCTTAGGACGATTCTTAATCTAGGGGTGTTACACAACGGCTATTTGATTATAGCCTGAATAGCCATCCAAAAGGCAGTAGTATCTTTTCCTAGCCAATCTATCCAACATCTGATCAACAAATGCCAAAGAGAAATCATCTTTTCGTGTAGTATTGTTCATGTAATACTCGAGATATTACTTTTTCATTTTTATGAAATTTGTATGATCGTATGACTTGTGTGCCAACTAGGGTTTGATAATTTTCTATGTGATCATTATTTAATTGTATGTTCAAGTAAGTATGAAATTATCGTATTAATTGAATTAGGGTTTTCGATTTGTTGGCGTAGGCTCGACTTGTTAGAGCTTATTTGTTCCTTATTAGGAAACTAAAAGCTAATGTAATACTAATTTTGGCCGGAAGAAAAGCCTATAGAATTTAATTTATTGGACTGGATTGGTTATGGCGCCCAAATTTTTGGGTTAGGGCCCAAGCCTGAAATAATCGTTATAGCCTAACTCCATCTACCCTCTTCCCTAAACTCTTCCCATTGCGTGTATTGCCCCCTTTTTTCCCTGTCATCGATGTTGCACCGAGTTCCTACCGTCGCTGGACCACTACCATTCGACACGGTTGGTTCGCCCTTGACCCTATGCTATCTATAACGACCAGAAATCACGATTGGAGTCGCTGGTTTTTGCCACTCCTCTGCCCGCCGTCACTCACCAGTGCTCGAGCACCCTCGCCGGCCGCTTATCGCCCAGATCCACTCAAGATCGCCGCATCTCTGGATCAGATCTGATTTTCAGTTCCCTGTTGCTCACGACTTGAACAGATTTGGGTCGACCAGGATCTATTCCTCACCCAAAGCTGCACGTCATGGTGGTCGATCTACTCCGAGCTTGCTGGTCGTGCTGCTCGAGAGTCACTGTTCGGTTCATCATTGTGCGGTCAAAACCTTGCTCGGCACCAAGATCTACATGCGACCTCACGGTTTGCACAAGTTCTCGATCGTCATCTCTTCTCCCCTGCATCTGCTTGTCGTTGTCTTGCTCGTCGATCGCCACCCGGTGTTGCTTAGCCACTTGACCAAAGTTGCTTCAAGGTTTTTTCTGGAGTGGAATTTGTTGCAGTTGGTAGCTGATCATCTTGGTAAGCCATTCACTGACTTGATCTCTCCAGATTTGCAACTCCGGTCATTCATTAGCTAGAAGTTTTATCGAAAACAGATCTATTGGAGATAATTGTTAGGCTACCAGATGCCCAACAACCAAGCGCCCAGGCGACCGAGCGCCCCGATGCCTAGGCCACAAGATGCCTAAGCAACCAGGCATTGTGCGTGCTAGGGCTGTGGCTCGCGCGTTGCATGAGTGCACGCCTGGGGCACAACGTAGCTTCCGCGACACTTAGAGTTTGTCGATTTAAAGGTGAAAAATTGTTATTCGATTTTTAGAACTTTAATAATTTATATAATTATGTTCTACAGTGTAAATTGTGAGAGAATATAGATATAGGTTTAATACTCGATCTATCTAAGAATAAGTTTAATTTGTATGAAGAATATGTTTTCACTTAAAAATAAAAATGTATTGTATTTGGTATTATTATAAATTATCAATTGTTGAGAAGGGTAAGAAATCATGAAATAAGTTGTACCTTTAAGAATGTGATAGTTTTGGCAATTTGGGAAAACTACGGGCTAAAATTGGCAAATGACGTTCCTAGGATAAGCTTTAAATATTTTAAGCTTGGATAATCGTGCTAAATGAATTTTCTTTTTGAAATAATAATCAGGTCATTTTCGGACASATTGACGTTAAGAGCGGTCGAGGGACTCTACTTTGCGATCTAAATAGAATTTTAACGTTATGGAATCTAAGTAAGTAAATCCTTATACTCATCAACTTTGTCCCATTTGTGTGTTTATGTTGTGGTTATATTGGACTGTGTTGCGGAATATGTTGTACTTTTATTGGATTGTATTGAGTAAGGTGGTTGTGGTCATATTGGTTTATTTCATGTACTATGTTTCGTACTGTTAACATGTTGAATGGCATTTAAATACAGATTTATGTAGTTCATTTCATGGGCATGTAGTTATAGTATTCTACGTCATTCCTGCCATGAGCCATTCATAGATTTAAAAAGTGAATGGTTTAGAAAATAAAATTTGAAAGAAAATGAAATTCTATAAATGAATTATTATCAGGAAAATGTTTAGATTTTGGAAAGAGTGTAAACCTAGCCATGAAAGATATGAGTGGGAAATGGGGCATGGGGGACCGATGCACCAGACCTAACCGTCTTGTAGGGTAGGGAGATAAGTAATGTTCACCTCTTGGGAGGTGAAAAGATGAAAGAAAAAGTTAAAGTGATGTTAACCGTCATGCGATTCTACCAGTAGGAAATATCATTGGCTTCCAAAGAATAATGGCCCACTACAATCTTAATGGCTAGGCGTTACACTAAATGAGCTCACGACTTTAATGAAATGGAAAGGTTTTAAAAAGGTTCTTACATTTTGAAATGGAAGTATTTAGGAAGTTTTATTGAGTAAGTGAAATATAAATTCATGGTATATAGTGCATTTCACATACATTCATGCATGGGATTTGCTTATTGAGCTTCATAGCTCATTCCATTTTATTCATTCTGCATTCAGATAATGTGTAGCAAGATGATGCATGGAGGTCGTTTGTGGGCAAGCCTTAATGCCCCAAAGTGTTATTTAAATAAATTTTAGTGAATAAGATAAATGGTTGAATAGAGAGGTTTTATGTATTGCTTAAGTTATTTCTTATTTGATTTAACTATCCGTGCATTAGGTTCTTTCAAATTCTGCAAATTTCAATTTTGGTAAATGTTAAGTTAGTAAAAGATTGTTAGAATACTCTATTTATTTATATTGGATGTTTATTGGGTTGGAATGCATGCTATTTACGAGTATTGAAAATGTTTGGGAACTTTTTGATTGCATATAGGGAGTAGTTGTTGAAATTACAGAGGAAACTTTGCCGAAATTTCTATATAACTTTTTAGACAAATATTTAGATCTCTTCTGTTTCCTACAGTAGTTGATATGGTTATGAGTAAGGTCAGTAATACTCTCGGCTTAGGACAGTTCCTAATCTGGAGGTGTTACAGTTCAAGTTCCATTAGGCTATGCATACTCTCCTACTTGTTATGACTGTAGTGGGAATCAATTTCTCCTTCTCATTYGTTATAACAGTCACTCCTCCTTTCTTTAGTACACACTGAATCGGGCATAGCAATGAGCTGTCCAAGATGGGCTAAATAATATCGGCATCAACCCACTTCATAATCTCCTTCTTCACAACCTTTTGCATATTCAGGTTTAGCCTCCTCTGCTGTTCCACTGAACTAATGCAGCATTCCTGCAACAGAATTTCATGCATACAGCTAGAGGCGCTAATCCTTTTTCTATCAGTCATTGTCCACCCTATAGTTCTCTTATGCTTTATCAAAATATTCAACAATATTCCTCATTCARAGCCCAAATTTGTAAATATGATAATAGATCAAATTTCTTCATTGCTTAAATATGTATTTTTAAATACGATAGAAGAGGCTGTAATTCAAGTAAGGGAGGTTGTTCAATATAGGGCATACAGTGATTAGAGCTTCCTAGAGATAAGCGTAAGGAGTCACATTGCTTTCTTTTGGTGAGGGGATGTGTTTCAGATRTTAACAACTCAACTTATTGTTCATCTTCTTCAAATGCTTTCTAGAAGTTTAGTTAACACCAAATCTGCAAAACTGTTCAATGCTGTAGCGCTATACTACTGCTATGTTGRACTTTTTCAGCTACCAAGAAATCAACCGTATCAAAAGAATAGCACTCTTCAGCCTCATTAGGATACTTCATTGCATTGAGAACATTAAAGGTTACCTCTTGGTTATGTACTTTAGTTGTGAGTTCTCCATTTTGAACAGCAATCAATACCATTTTAGTGGGAAGAAATGGTCTCCCTAAGATGATTGCAATCTCTTTGTCTACTTCGTTACCAAGAAAAATGAAGTCAACGAGGAATATAAAATTGTCAACCTTTACTAAAACATGTTAAATTTTTCCTTTAGGGTAGGCGAAAGCCCTATTAGTAAGCTGGAGAGTTATAGTGTTAGTCTAGCTTCGCCCACTCCCAACTTTCTAAAAACAAATGTTGGCATAAGGTTGATGTTGGCTTCCAAATCACACAATGCTTTACCATTGTGGGTGTTCCCTATAGCACAAGGGGTGGTGAAGTTGAATAGATCTTTTAGCTTATGAGGTAGCTTGTTCTAGAGAATGGAACTGCACTCTTTGCTCAATTCCATTATTTTGTATCCCTCCAACCTTCTCTTTTTTGATAGAATGTCATACATAAACCTAACATATGTTGGCACCTATTCAAAGGACTTCACAAGTGGAATGTTGATATGAAGCCGCTTCAACACATCAGGGAACTTATTGAATTGTTTATCCTCTTTCTACTTCATTAAGCTTTGAGGAAAGAGCATTTTTTGCAAACTTGTTGAGTCTATGCTCTTATTGATGGTGATTCTGCAGGTGATGCTGCAGCATTGTCATTCCCTACATGATTGTTTCCAATTTGTACTGGTTTGACGTCATGTCTAAATTTCAGCTTCTTTCTCAACTCCCTTTTCAGCTTGTTGTTCTACCAAAACTTGTATCTTCTTCTTTGGTTCACTCAATTCCTTTCCACTCTTCAATGTGATGGCTTCGCAATGCTCATTCCTGTCCTGTCTATTTTAGGGCTTTTGGTGTCACTAGGAAGGAATCCTTGAGGTCTGCTGTTAAGGGCATTAGGAAGCTTTCCCATTTGGTTATCCAAATTTTTGAGTGCTACTGAGTGGCTTTTATATGTAGTAGGTTATTCTTCATTCTTTCTTTTTTGTGTGGTAATAAATCCTTTGAGTAATCCTTTGAGAGATTGGTCTTGCTTATTGGCATCTCCCTTGTATTGATATCTTTGTTGCTGAAAGACCCAGTTGTGCAGATGGTCGATGCTACTTTTTGAGTTTGGTCCCCATGAGAAGTTGGGGTGTTGCCTCCACCTAGGGTTATATGTATTTAAGTATGAATTTATTGTTCTTGCTAAAGTTTCATCCATTGTAGCATATTGATTCGGGATTGGAAGGGCAACTTTTGAATGAATTTCGTTTTCCAAAGTAAACACAAGATTGATGAAGGTGATGTGGTAGAGGACTGTTGTTGTCCCATAGAGAGTCTAGATTACACTTGCATTGACTTCAGCATTTGGGAGATGGATGCAACTTCAACAAATAGAGAGGTCACAACATCAACTTCATCAATTCCAACTACCTTGCTCAAAGCTGCTAGTACTATTGTAGTATTTCTGGTAGTAGGCATTGAAAAATGTTACTTGCTATTCTCTCTTCAACTTTAAATGCTTCATTATAGGATTTATCCAGCAAAGATTCTTTTGCTAAAGCATCCACCATATTTTTGGTATTTAGGCTCAATACATTGTAAAATGTTTCAATATCTATCCAGTGTGAAATTCCATGATGTGGACATTTTCTCAACAGTTCCTTATATCCTTCCCAAGCTTCATAGAAGTTTTCATCTGCAAATTGTTGAAATTCTGTGATGTCATTCCTTAACTTGGCATGTAACACCCCTAGATTTGGAACTGTCCCAAACTGAAAATGTTACGTCATTCCGTTTCCCAATAACAACCATCTAATTAAAATTGAACAATCTCCAAAAGAGTCAAAAATAAATCTCAACAAATCCTCACCCGACAATCATTCAAAAGAGAAATGCAACAGAAGTCTTTTCAAATCATTCAAAAATAAAACTCACAATTTTACGTCAAGAATTTAAAACACTCAAAATAACTGATCTCGGTTCATAATCAACATAAAACCAATTCCCCGGGTATCCAAGCTAGCCCACAAGCATCCTCCTCATCCCATTTGGTTACATATCATCTGTAAGGAAGACATAAGCAACAAGAATGAGCTAAAAAGCCCAGTAAGTAACCCTTATGCATGAATGCRTGAACATGTCCTACATATGAAAATTCAAGTTCCTCCTTCTCAATGAAAAACTTCCCAAAAACATTCCATTTTCAAAACTCATTACAAACATTCTCTTCAAAATTCACTTACAATAAAACTTTCCATTTCCTTTCATTCATTCGCGAGCTCACTAGAGTGTAAAGCCTAGCCACTAAGCTCTGCAGTGGGCCATTTCTTATTTGGAACCAGATTTCATTCCTACCAGTACAACCGCAAAGCGGTCAACATGCAAAAAAAGTTTTCTTTCCATTAAACATTCCATTCGTACCTACCCTCCAAGAGGGTAGGGTCAGGTGCCCCGGTCCCCCACACCCCATTTCCCGCTCACATCTTTCGTGGCTAGTATTACACTCCTTTCTTAGAACTTTAACATTTTCCTTCAAAATTCCATTTTCTAACCGTTCACTTCCTAAATGCGTGAACGGTACATGCCAAATGAGATGTAAACTTCTAACTACATGCTCATGACATGAAACGCATACAATTTTACATAAGATAACATTCAATAAATAATACATGATATGAAATCACAACATCATTCTTTAACATAAAGTACTAATAAATACGAACAATTCAACTTTCGTCACAATTCCACGCATCAACATAAAATTTCATACAACCCATATTCCAACAATTAAAAGCGTTCAAATTTGTTTATTCATAATAATATGAATGAGGGGATTACTTACTCGAAGTCCTTTACGTAAACAGGTTTTTACTTAAGATGGGGATTCCCGAACGTGCATTTTCAAGCGACGCGCACAATGGCCCTGGGCGTCTGGGCGTCGATGCGCTTGGGCGTCGAGCACTGGGCGCCTGTGAGGCGCGCACTCTAGGTTTGGCACTGTTGTGTCGGGCCTTATTCTTAAACCAGAAATTGCCTCAGTCGATCACAATGTTTCTGTCAACTTCCGGCGACTGGCCGATGGCAAGGAAATAACCGGCGACACTGTAGTAGAACAGAGGCCGAACCGACGGCCAACTGAAGTAAAACTTTGTTGAGCAGAGGGAGAAAACACAGCGGCGGCTCTGGTTGCGCCGAGCAGCAAGGGTCGACAGCAAGAGGTTAGATTTTTGTCAAAAGAAAACGTTGAGCAGAGGAAGAAAATATAATGGCGGCAGATCTGGCAATGACAGCGCAGATCAGTTCACGCCAAACAGTAGACAGGTAACAAGGGCGGGTCCGGCGATGGTGTCGCACGGATCTGGTCATTCCCACAGAGAAGACAACAACGGCGGCAGATTTGAAGATCATTGTTCAGATCGAATCACGCCGCAAAGAAGGAGAAGAAAAAGAAAGGAGATGGCTAGCTTACCAGATCTGGAGCGGTTGGTCGACGTTGGCGAGTCTCGAGAAGAACAGGCGATCTCCCGTGTACGCTGGCGGTGTCGAGCTAGCGACTCGCACTGTGAGTTCGAGTGGCAGCTGGTGCGTTGGCCAATCGCGAACCGTCGTTTCAAGTGCCAGCCRTGGAGGAAAGGAAAAAAGAAGGAGGAGCTAGGAAAACTACGACGAGTAGCATCGAGTCAGGTGGCGAGAGAGTGGTGGTGACGACGGCAGTAAGGAGAAGAAGATGAAGGGTTTGTCAAGTAGAGAAGAAGTGGATCTCTTACGGTTTTCTTCTCTTTTTTTTAATTTTATTTTATTTTATTTTGGGCCGTAATTCAATCCGTTGGACTTTCTCATCCAGATCTAACCAAAACCCGTAATTTACACATAACGGACTTCCTTTCATTCAAAATCCAACTTYCGACTAAATAAATAAATAGACTCCCAAGCTGAGTCTTTAGCCCACGATTACATGTCCAACCTAGTTGGTACATAAATTTTATGTAAAATCTAACAAATTAAATAAAGGAAAATTCGGGGTGTTACATGGTATTTTTGGTTGGAGGAAAAATTTGAATAGGAACTTTTCTACCGAATCATTCCATGAGGTTACTAAATAGGTGGTAAGGTGTTCAACCAATACTTAGCTCGATCCCTTAAAGAATAGGGAAAGAGCTTAATCCTTAATGCTTCCTTACTTGGACCATGTAACACAAACGAATCATATCACATCCAATATTAGTCTAAGGTGTTGATGTGGATCTTCGATAAACATCCCATGAAATTTTCCAATTGTTTGAAGCATCTAGAACATTTTCAACTTAAAATGTTGAGCTTCAATAATAGTCCTACAATCCCTAGTTCCAAGTCATCCAACATAGGTAGTGCATAATCCTTGATATATCTGTTGCGATCTTCAACAATTCCTCCAACATTTATTGGTGCATTTGACCTTGTAGCCCATTTTGTAGCATTACGTTCAGCAGCCAATGCAGCGGCAATTTTCACTGCATTGAGTTCAACAACTAGTTCTGGCAGATTTCTCCATTCTTTTCTGGCAATTTCCTCTATTCTACTAGCACTTAAATGTTGCCTTCTCCTTTTAGAACGAAAAGTCCTTCTAGTTTCTAGATCAAGAGGATACGTGCTATTCTCCTTGTCATTCATGATGGAAGATAGGCTGTCAAGAACAAAAAAGTAAAAGAATAAGAATATAGATTGGTAATATAAATTTTAAGCAATGAAAATTTTGGATACCACTTACACAATCAACAGTCCCAACAACAGCGCCAAAAATTTGATTGAAGGATCGCAATTACACAATTGCCTACAACACGCAAGTATATGCGGTCATCAAGTAATAAAGAATGAATACGATATAGGGCAATTGTCACTGCTTATGGACCCGAACCTGGGTGATACGATATAGTTCCCACAAGGATTGGATATATAATATTGGTATTACAAAACTTCTAATGTTGTTATATATTTTAGACAGCTGTTCTAAAATTCCTGCACAAGAATATGACAATTTGAGAAAAATGAAACAATCACATATATTGTGTGCGGTTAATGATCCTCCTCTTCACAGTTGAGTTGACTAGGGACAACTGCCTGAAATAATGAAACTGAGCATGCACATCCACTAAGCAGTGATGGTATATCTATTATATGATGAAGTAGATACGCTAAAAAAAGGTCCACTAGATAGCTCTGATGCAGTGGTCTGACGAAGCTGTATCTCCTGCTTAAACAATGCATTTATTTTTTCTCCTTCTATTCTCCTTTTCTTGATTAGGGATATTTGGTATATCGGATATAGACACTAGAATGTCAAAATATAACTTTTGCGTTAACCCAAAACATATAGCTTGAGGGATTTATTCCCGCTAGATGGGATTAGAAAGCTAAAGAGTTTAAGCTTAAAGAAAATTTTGGGCTATATCTTGCTAACCAAACTATTGAATGACTATTGATATAAGCAAAACTGATTGTTAATGTTGTTCTCAACACCAAAATAAGAGTTCTTTTTCTTGTACATGAGACGATCATAAGAGTTCTATTTTCACTAACATACTAAAAGAATTCTTACTTTACGTGTGAAGTATTATAGACATTTAATTTCCAACTATTGTTATTGTACTTTGAATTAAATACACCGAAAATATTTTTAAAGCAGCAAAAGACACCTAACTTATAAACATTCACTAGAGACTTCGTTATTGATATAGATGACAAATATTTCTTTGATTTTTAAGAGTTGAAGTTCTTTGAAAGTATTTTTTTCAATGATCTCAGCCTTGGTGTTTTTATATGATTATCTACGATATAGAGTATATCAAAACAATAAATGAATTGAATGATTACAAAAAAAAATTATTTCACACACTTTTAGTAACCACTGCCTTTGATGTTATATATATCATATCAAAAACATTTTAATAATCCATGAAACACAAAACATTCCATTAGGGCTTTGTTATATGGACATGAAAGACGAAAATTTTTTCGTATTACATTTTATAAATATATTACTTTTCTTCATAATATAAACACTTTTCAAGGGTTTCAACATAAAAGCATAGTAATATTCATTTTTCTCTTAACAAAATATTTCTTATGATTTTCAATACAATATCTTTTAAGGAAAGGTCCAATGAAGGATGAGGCATTTATTCTTGAAATTGAATATACAACATAATTTAATGTAGAGTATATGAAAAAGATAAATTAAATTAATCTTATAGAAAGGTTATTTGATGCACTTTGCAYGTAAAATATTTATAATTTTCTAAACAATATTATTTAATTTTTCTAAATAGAACATGGTAGGTGCTAATTCGAAACATATCACATTTGATCGGTTGTTACTGGCCGATATCTTGATAGGTGTGCTGAAAAATTTTGATTTTTTTTTGGTCAATCGAAATGAAAAGTCTGGTTGCTAATTAACAACCAAATTTGATATGTAATGCGTAGGTTTACATTAAGCTTTCATATATAGCAAATGAAATACTTACTATGTTAGGTAATGATGGGATATATTATATATATAAGTGTATTGTAATATTAGATTGTATACAGTAGATACAAATTAATATGAAAACACTATTAATAATGACTATAAATAGAGTTGTTGTATATTTGTATCAATCAGAAAAACATACAAATTTCCTTATATTTTCATAGGCTTTCGACTGCCACATCATTGTCAAAATTCATAGATGTACCCAACGGTTATTTGATATTAAAGAGAAGTTGGGGCATCATCGTACAAGTCAAAATATTGAATAGCTACTGATACAAGCAAAATGCATGATTTTCTCGGCATTAAGACTAGAGTTCCTTCGACGGTCCATGACACAGACATAGGATTTACAATTCTATCGGCATGCTAAAAAAATGTCCACTTTATGTGTGAAGTACGACGTGAATAATTTTGAATTATTGTTATGTGTTGAATTAAACACAATGAAAACATTTCAAAGCTTCAAAGCACCACTAAATAAAAAACATTCTCTTGGACTTCATTATGGATATAAAAGAGAAATGTTTTTTAATGTTCATGGGTTGAAGTTCTTAACTCTTCTCCATGATCCCATCTTTCGTGCTTTTAGACAATTATCTACTTTGCCCATTGATTTAGAGTATGTGAAATAATAAATGAACTCAATGATTACAAAAGTCTTACTTCTAGCAATTTCATAACTGTTGTTTTATTTCCTTGTTAAATATACGACATCTAAAACCATTCCTTAGGTATCAAAATAAAAGTAAATTAAAAAAATTTGGACAGGACTTTGTTATATGAATATGAAAAACAAAACTTTCCTCATAAAAAAACTTGATATGGCATTTAATAAATATATTACTTTTTCCCTTAATATAAACCCATTTCGAGGACCTCGAAATAAACTATATAAAATATAGTATTAATTATAGTTTGTATTATTGCTTTTGAGGGAAGGGTACAATAATATGGATGGGATTTCACATAAAATCGTTACCATATATTACATCTAATGAGTATTTTTATTTTTCTCTTAATATTTTATTTTTCAGTCCCTTTTTTAAAGGGAAGGTGCAATATTGAATGAAGATGCATTTGTTCTTACCATATGAAAATACAATGCAATATAAAGTATATGAGAAACATGAATGAAGTCTGAGATTATAGAAAAATTATATCATGTTCTTTGCACATAAAATATTTGAAAGTTTGCTAAATAATGTTATAGAGTGTTTTTAAATAGAATATGAAAGGCCAAATTCTGAAGATTTCAAATTCGATCAGTAGTTAGCCAAAATATCGGTTGGTATATGAGGAGAAATAACGTCCGCCTCTTCTTAATGGGACTTGTTTGAGTCTAAACTCCACATATTTCATTATATAAAGAAAGAAGCTTCCCATTGGACAATGCAGGTAATATTAAAAAAATTAAAAGAAAAGAAAAAACAATGCGAGAGAGGAAGCCACCAATTAAATATTTCATAGTATCTGGTAATGAATTTATTAGTTAAACAAGAAATACAAAGAGAAAAGGAACAATTACTGTTTGGCAAATTGGTATTCTACTAGCATTAGATCATACATGATAAATGTCAAATACTTATTTGAAACATATAGTAGTTCTTTGAATTTCAATAATCTTTGTTAAAGTTTCACTGCATTATTGAAAATGTTGAAATCATGCTGCATCATTTTCTGCGAAAACAACCAATGTGACTTGCAAAAATTGTCCAGTATCAATATTCACACAAAATTATGTAAAGTACTTATAAAAATGCAAGAGGAGCAAATTGAATTCAGGCATAGATGCAAAAAGCATTGGATAACAAGTAAGATCTAAAGATTGTCTACATAAATCCCTAACCTAGAAAAAATAAAAAACAAATAACAGATGGAGAATCAGACCTAAATTGCTCCTATTGCAATGAGTGAACCACTCATTAAGTCACCAGCAAGGTTACCATCAGAAATGAACAATCTCCAGCTTATAAATGACAATAGAGAATTAATAGAAAAATTGCTATTACTTGAAAAAGGCTTGACACATGCAGGCTTAGCTTAAATGGTGGAGAAACTCAGCAATGCAAATTCTCTCATTGACAAATTTCAAAGGAGTTCAAACAAAGTTAACCAGGATCTATGCATTGCAAAATGTGTTGGAGACAATTATAGAATTGGTTTCTAGATGCCCGATGCCCAGGAGCCSAGGCACCCAGGACTGTTGCGCGCGTCGCTTGAGYGCAAGCCCGAGAATCCAAAACCACTCCCGAGACACCTCGATTTTGTGAACTTAAAAGGTGAAAACATTATTAATTAATATTGAAATTTATGACCTATGAAATTATATCCTAAAATAAATTTGTGAGAGAACATAAATTAAGTTCAATACCCGAACGAAGGAGTTTAAATTGTACCCTTAAAAGATGTGATAATTGGTAATATGGGAACTAAGTATGGATTAATAATTGGCAAATGACATTTTCGGAATAAACCTTGAATATCTAAGTTGAGACAGTCGTACTAAAGAGACTTTCCTTCTATAATCAAAATTAGGTCATTTCGAGTGCCTTAACGTTGAGACCAGTCGAGGGATTTTACTTCGCAATTCAAATAAGAATCCTGTAACGTAAAGGACTCCGGGTAAGTGAATTCTCACACTCCATTAATGCATATATGCTTCTAAATTCCTTTGTGGTAAAGTGGATGTGTTATCTATGAGCTCTATGTAAGTGAATTCTCACATTCTCATAAACATATATGTGTTTTGGTTATAATTGCTCTTACGTGAATTGAATGTGTATTRAGTCTGAGTTCTATGAAAGTAAAMTGYCACATTTTCATTAAYGTATATGTGTTATTGTTATTGAATCTGAGTTCTATGTAAGTAAATTCTCACATTCTCGTTAATGTATATGTATTGTTGTTATAATTAAATTGCTCTTAGGTGAATTGAATATGTATTGAATCTGAGTTCTATGTAAGTAAATTTTCACATTTCATTAATACGTATGAATGGATGTATCTGAATTTCTTTAGGTGGATTAATGTGTTGGATATGAAATTTCTATGCAAGTAAACCCCCATACCCGCCTATCTTTTTTGTTGTGTGTTATGTGGCGGTGATATGGAATTATGTTATGAAATGTGTTGATTATGTGGAATGTTTTTACGTGTTTCATATCTTGTACCATTATTATGTCGAATGGCATGTTAATCACGGTTGTAACACCCCCAGATTAGGAACCTTATCCTAACCCGGGAATGTTACGTCATTCCTTTCGCAAATAATCAACTACATTTAATACTCAATATTCATTCAAAAATAAAGGCAGCGGAAGTCTCAAACAATTTTAAACCATTAAAAATGAAGACAGCGGAAGCTTCAAGAATTTAAACTATTCAAAAATAATATATATTATTACATAAATCGACTCRAAAATCAGTTCCCGGGTATCATAGCTCGCCCACAAGCATTCTCCTCGTCCCATCTGGTTACATATCATCTGCAAGGAAAACATAAGCAATAGGACTGAGCTAAAAAGCCCAGTAAGTAACCTCATGCATGAATGTATGAACATGTCCTACATGTGAAAATTCAAGTTCCTTCTTTTTAATGAAAAATTTCCCAAAAACATTCCCTTTTCAAAAACTCATTACAAACATTCTCTTCAAAATTCTCTTACAATAAAAACTTTCCATTTCCATTTGTTCGTTCGCGAGCTCACTAGAGTGTAAAGCCTAGCCACATAGCTATGCAGTGGGCCATAATTATTTGGAACCTAATTCCATTCCTACATGTAGAACCGCAAAGCGGTCAACATTAAAAAAAAAAGGTTTTCATTCACATTTTCACCTCCAAGGAGGTGAACATTCCATTCTTACCTACCCTCCAAGAGGGTAGGGTCGGGTGCGTTGGTCCCCCATGCCCCATTTCCCACTCACATCTTTTGTGGCTAGTATTACACTCCTTTCTTAAAACTTTAACATTTCCAAAACTTTAACTTTTTCCTTCAAAATTCCATTTTCTAACCGTTCACTTCCTAAATGCGTGAATGGCACATGCCAAATGAGATGTAAACTTCTAACTACATGCTCATGACATGAAACGCATACGATCTTATATAAGATAACGTTCAATAAATAATACATGATATGAAATCACAACAGCATTCCTTAACATAGAGTACTACTAAATACGAACAATTCAAATTTCGTCACAATTCCACACATCAACATAAAATTCCACACAACACATATTCCAACAATTAAGAGTATTCATTCTACATATCAATATAAAAATTCCACACAACAAATATTCCAACAGTTAAAAATATTCAAATTCATTTATTTATAATGATATGAATGAGAGGATTACTTACTCGAAGTCCTGTACGTAAACGGGTTCTTACTTAAGTTGGAAGTAAACTCCTCCAATCGATTTCAACGTATGTCCTTGAAATAACCTAGTTGGTTATCCAAAAAGGAAAATCTACTTAGTTCCGATTATCTCAATTTAAGTATTATATGGTTAATCCACAATGTCCTTTATAAATTTATAATTCCAATTTTGTTCTCATAATATCATACATTACGTTTTAAGGGTACAATTCGATTCTTTAGCTCAGGTATAAACCTACCTAACYATGTTCTCYGYRAATTCACGTCAAGGTATATTTATTACAAGTCATACAATTTCAATATTAAGTATTAGTATTTCACCTCGAATTCACAATATCCGAATGTTGAATGATAATGGATTCCCGAACGTACGTCAAGGGATGTGCAAAATGGTTCTGGACATCTGGGCGTCGGTGCGCCTGA
>MEJB01000370.1:70058-98396 GCA_001752375.1 Rhazya stricta
GCGAAGTGCTTCTTCCCGAGCGGCCATGGGTTTCAGCAACTCGGATCACGCGTCTCTGGCGTGCCAAGACTCGCCGCGGCATGCTCAGCAGCGGCGACGAGCAGTAGACAAGGACAGCTCCAGTCGTGCAGATCTGGGAAACCCGTAGCGTCACGAACAAAGGGTTAGTGATCTCGGCGAGCGGAGGACGGGCGACCTCAGGCACGGCGAGGAACCGAGCAGTGGCTCGCACTGCCAGGCTTTGTCGCGGGGCTTAGATCTGAATGATCTCAAGTAYGACAATGGAGATGGCAACATCGAGACGGCGCATCTGCAAGGAACGGCCGCGTGAAGAGGAAGAACCGCGACCAACGGGCAGCGGTAGTCCTAGACGGCGGCGGCGAGAATAGAAGAAGAAGAGGCGGTGGGTGGGGTTGAGGCGGCGGCGGCGGCGGGAGGAAGGAGAAGATAGTTTCTAGGGTTTTTCTTTTTCTTTTCCTTTCTTTCCTTTCTTTTTATTTTCTTATATATTTTCTTTTCTCCTTTTTTTAACAATTTTATTTTGGGCCGCAACTCAACCCGTCGGGCCTTCCCATCCAATTCTAACCAAAACTCGTAAATTAAACGTAAYGGGCTTTCTTTCGATAAAAAGCCCAACTTTCGACTAACTAATASATAGACCCACAAGTCGAACATTTTAGCCAACGATAACTCTTATTTGATATGGATAACATTTCCGCACCTATTAAACGTACGGTTTAAAAATATTAATCATATAAAATGTCTAACCTTAGTTGGCACACCAATTTTACGTAAAATCAAACAAATTTAATAAAAGTAATTTTCGGGGTGTTACAACGGTTGTATGCATTTTATGTCATGGGCATGTAGTTAGTGTTCTACGTCATTCCTGGCATGAGCCATTCATACATTTAAAAGTGAATGGTTTAGGAAATGAAATTTTGAAAGGGAATGTATTTTATAAATTGTAAGAATGGTTTAGGAAATGAAATTTTAAAAGGAAATGTATTTTATAAATTGTAACATGTTTAGGAAAATGTTAAAGTTTTTGAGWAAGGGGTGTAAAACCTAGCCATGAAAGATGTGAGTGGGAAATGGGGCGTGAGAGACCGGCGCACCCGAACTAACCCTCTGGGAGGGTAGGTAATGATTCACCTTGGGGAGGTGAAGAGATGAAAGGAAAAGTAAAGGAATGTTAACCGCTTTGCGGTACTACTAGTAAGAATGTAATCGGGTTCCAAACAACTATGGCCCAYTACAAAGCTTAATGGCTAGGCGTTACACTCTAGTAAGCTCACTAATGTAAGGAAATGAAAGGTTTTTGCAAAGTTCTTGCATTTTGAAAGAATAGATTTTATGGAAAGTTTATACAAGAAAATGATTTGAAAGTTTTCATCGAGAAAGTGAGTTCTTATAATTCATGACATGTAGGGCAATGTTCATGCATTCATGCATGAGATTTGCTTACTGAACTTAGTAGCTCATTCTATTTCTCTCATTTTGCATTTCAGGTGATGTTTAGCCAGATGGTGTGAGGAGGTCACTTGTGGGCAAACCAAGATATTCTGAAGTATACTCGAAATAAATTTTAAGGATTAAGATAGTAGTTGACTATTTCTTATTTGGTTTAGCTAGTTGTGTTTTAAATTCTTTTAGTTTCTTCAAATTTCTGTTTGAATAATTGTTGGGTTGGTAAGAGATTTGTTGGAGCACATTTCTTTTTGCGTTGGATGTTTAATTGGGTTGGAGTGTATATTGTGAATGGGTGTTTGAAAATATTGAGAACTTTTTTAATGTATGCAGGGGGTAGTTATTGATATTGTCGAGGAAACTCTRTTGAGACTTTTATAAATCTCTCTTCTATTTTAAGTTTCAAGATTTTTATTCTTTCAAAATTTCACAAATTAATGTCAATAAGTAAATGGTGACATTTTCGGGTTAGGATAAAGTTTCCTAATCTGGAGGTGTTGCATATATATCACCACTTCATAAATTGCGCTAGATCTAACCTATGATATTTGTTCCAACGAATTCTAATTCCTTTCCTCAAAAACATCTTAATCTCCTCAAATATAATTAAAATCAGATCAACTTCTTAAAGAATAGTCAATAATCTCCAAACGAATAAAAATCTAACTTAAGGATCATGTCATCGTAATCAAAATCGAAGCCTCATAGTCCAAAAATCTAGTTGCAATTTGTTCTCAATTCCTTTCATCATCTAGATTTCAAGACACACCATTTACCTCTCCCTATGAAAAAACTTTGTTTAAAAAAACTATCCCAACCAAAGTTAAAACTATTCAAATYGACCAAAAATTCCTTGAGCATTGTCAGAAGGAATTCAATATCTCACTTATCAACGATTATCCATCTAACCTAGCTAATCACCTTATAATTGCACAACATTTACTTTAACAAGACTTCTGAATCAAGTTAGAGGAGTCTCACATCTTAGACATTTAAACAATACTTTAATATAGAATCAGTATCCCAGTTCCTAACAAAAGATTTCCTTCAAAAACTTTATTCTACAAATACCTTAAGTATCACATTCCTAGCAAAAAGATTTCCTTCAAAGACTTAATTCTACAAACACTTTTTCCTAAAGTTGGCATCAAATTTATATTCGTTACATTTTTAATTTCATCTCGTGAATAAGTAAGAAACGACATTTATGATCTCATTTAGGTATTAAAAAATGGAACGTAATGCCTCTTGTCTAAATGAATCTTCAAAATTCCAACCATTATACATCATCCCCAAAATTAAACAGATATATGGATAACATGCTATAACACATAACGTTAACCTCATTCGAGAATTAAATCAAACATAAACTTACCAGGTGGTCTAGGAAGGGAAGCTTGTGGCATGACTTGATACCCATATACTTTTCAAGAATTCATAAATTATTTTCTTATAATGTCTATAAAATCATTTTTAAAACTCTAAGCTCTGATATCAAAACTGTAACACCTCCAGATTAGAGGCTGTCCTAAGCTGAGAATATTAGATTACCTTGCTCATAGAACAATCAACTACTATAGGAAATAAAGAAAGTCTTAATCCTTGTCAAAGGTTTTATAAAATTTCGACAAATTTTCCTTTGTAATTTCAATAACTACCCCTGCATATGTTCAAAAAGTTCTCAATATTTTGAAACACCCATTCACAACACACACTCTAACCCAAATAAACATCTAACGTAAAGGGTAATGTGCTCCAACAAATATTTTATCAACCCAACAATTATTCAAACCAAAATTTGAAGAACCCAAAAAAATTTAAAAACACAATCAGCTAAATCAAATAAGAAATAGTCAACTACTATCTTAATCCTTAAAATTTATTTAGAGTATACTTTAGGGTATCTTGGTTTGCCAACAANCTCCAACAAATATTTTATCAACCCAACAATTATTCAAACCAAAATTTGAAGAACCCAAAAAAATTTAAAAACACAATCAGCTAAACCAAATAAGAAATAGTCAACTACTATCTTGATCCTTAAAATTTATTTACAGTATACTTTAGGGTATCTTGGTTTGCCAACAATCGACCTCCTCGCACCATCTGGCTACACATCATCTGAAATGCAAAACGAGAGAAATGGAATGAGCTATAAAGCCCAGTAAGTAAATTCATGCATGAATGAATGAATATGCGCTACATGTCATGAATTACAAAAACCTACTTTTTCAATGAAAACTTTCTAAACATTTCCATTTCGTAACCTTTTTACAAAATCTTTCCTTTCAAAATGTATAACTTGCAAAACATTTCCTTTCATTATATTCGTGAGCTCACTGAGTGTAACGCCTAGCCATTAAGCTCTGTAGTGGGTCATAGTTATTTGGAACCCGATTACATTCCTACGGGCAGTACCGCAAAGCAGTTAACATTCCTTTACTTTTCCTTTCATCTCTTTACCTCCCAGAGGTAAATCTTTACCTACCCTCCCAGAGGGTAGGTTCGGGTGCACCGGTCCCCACTCCCCATTTTCCACTCACATCTTTCATGGCTAGGTTTACACTTCTTTCCAAAAACTTTAACATTTTCCTGAATATGTTACAATTTATAAAATACATTCCCTTTCAAAATTTCATTTCCTAAACCATTCACTTTTTAAATGTATAAATGGCTCATGTTAGGAATGATGTAGAACACTAACTCCATGCCTATGACATGAAATGCATACAATCGTAATTAACATGCCATTCGACATAATAATGGTACAAGATATGAAACACGTAAAAAATTTCACACTATCAACACATTTCATAACATAATCTCATACCGCCACCACATAACACACAACAAAAGAGATAGGCAGGTATGGGGGTTTACTTACATAGAATCTCATATACAACACATTAATCCACCTAAAGGAATTCAGATACATTCATTCATAAGCATTAATGAAATGTAAGAATTTACTTACTCGGAGTCCTTTATGTTAAAGGTTTCTTATTTAAATTGCGAAGTGAAATCCCTTGACTGTTCTCAATGTTAAGGCACTCGAAACGACCTAATTTTGATTACAGAAGCAAAGTCCATTTAGTACAACTGTCCCAACTTAGATATTCAGTGTTTATTCCAACAATTCCATTTGTCAATTATTAATTCATACCTAGTCCCCACATTACCAATTATCACGTCCTTTTAAGGGTTTAATTTAAACTCTTTAGCTCGAGGATTAAACCTAATCTATGTTCTCCCACAATTTTACTTTAGGATATAATTTCATAGGTCATAATTTTCAATATCAATTAATAATGTTTTCACCTTTTAAGTCCACAAAATTCAAGTGTTGCGAAAGTGGTACTCGATTCTTGGGCATGCGCTCAAGCGGGGCGTGCAACAGCCCTGGGTGTTGGGGCGTCGGGGCGTCGRGGAGCCTGGGCGCTTAAGTGCTAGGCTCGGGGCACTGGGCATTGGGTGTAGGGCACTGGCACTGGCACTGGGCGCTGGCTGAGTACCTACACCTGTTGCTGTCCCTTTTTCCTGGCCGAAACTCAGCTAACTGGCCAAAATAATCGGCCACCGGCAACAACAGCCTAGCAACAACAATCAAGAGCAGAGGTGACAGCTAAGCGGCAAGCGGTACGCGACAAGGCTTCGCCGAGCAGTCACAGTTTTGATGCACAGATCAGAACTTGACGGGGCTATGGCAACGCTAGTCAAGCAGAGAAGATGAAGAAGAAGATGAAGGCAGATCTAGCAAACTTCTGGTGAGGCAAAGAAGAAGAAGAAGAAGATGGAGGCAAATCTAGGAAATACGACAGTGGACGACCGGGGAGCGACGCTAGCAGTAGTGTGGCAGTGATTCGTAGCTCCAATAAGCTCGAGCAGTGGGCAACAGTAGTGCGATAGGCGGAGGGAATCCACGGCAGATTCGGGAGACTCTAGATCTGGACGATCTCTGGCCGGGTGCGCAGATCTTCCTGGCCAAGCATTCATGAGCCACTGACCAACACACACAGACGACATAATGGATCTCTCGCCAAGTAGCAAYGGGACCAACGTGCTTCGATTTTGGGCAACAGACACTTATGAGAGTGACGCGTAGGTTCGATGTCCGAACCTTGCCGTGAGGGAAGATCGGATCCGTGCGACAGCTCTGGAATTYCGACGACGAAGCCGCGTCGGTAGGAGAAAGAGGAGAGAAGAAGAAACGCAACGGCTGCTAGAGAGAAGATGGCAGCGGCGGTGGCGGTGACTTAGGGTGGGGTTAGTGTTACGAGGAGGAAGAAGAATAGTGTTTAATTAAATAGTTTTTTATTTTTATTTTATATTTTGGGCGGTAACCCAAACTCTTCGAGCTTTCCCATCCATGATTAACCAAATCCTTAAATTAAATACAACGGGCTTTCTTTAGATAACAGTCTAACTTTCGACTGAAAAAAGAATAGGCCCACTGGTCAAGCCTCTAACTAACCAAGGACTTTAGTTCGAGAAACACAATATTTCCACTAGTCAAGCCTCTAACTAACCAAGGACTTTAGTTCRAGAAACACAATATTTCCATACTTATTAAACGTGCAATTCAAAATATTAATCACATATAAAATTTTTAACCCTAGTTCGCACACAATTTCACACAATCAAACAAAAATTAATAAAGAAAAAATTCTGGGTATTACAGTAGGTATATATAAAGTAATTTTTTCATTCAAAGTAGAAACATAGTCAAGTTTTTTTTTACCCTTGATGATCATTTTTGATTGGCTGATAAAATYTGTAAACTCCTTTGATTTCAGGATGACAGGTCTTGCTCTATAGCCATAAGAAATAGGTGATAATTTCTCTTGATGAAGTTCATATAGCCCTTTCACAGTCARATATTATCTAACCATTCTTCAGAAGTTGCATAMCATAGCAGATAGTGCCAAAGATAATCAACAAAATGATTYGCTCTATCAAGAAGGATTTTGAGATCACAGATATTAATTTTAATTTGTATGATAAAACAAAGTTGAAACACACCATAAGTACCAATATCCATATTGAGTTAAACCTGTTAAGACATTAATGACATTTCTCCATAGATACTCAAAATCAAAGAAAGGGTTAAGAAAGGCATTTGTTTGTTCTTTTAATTGTGCATGCTGATAATAAAACAAATGTTCTTCTGCATGCTAAGGTGTATCAGAGACTCCTGGTGAAGGATAGGTTGACAACATTTCTTTGTAAACAAGACAGGCAGATTTATCATGCTTTTACATTATAGAGTATGTTTCGGTGGAGATAAAAGATCAGCTAAAATATTGTTTTTTCCTTTCACATGCTGAACTTTGAATTGATATCTTGAGAACCAATCTTTCAATCTTAACAATTGAGCCTATGGAATCATCTTGTTTTTAAAGTCAAGGATTTGAAGGAAGGATGAGTTATCCATGAAAATTTGAAATTCGKGTCCTATCAAATGAAACTCAAACCTCTTTATGCCATACTTGACTGCCAAGATTTCTTCGATTGTTTTGTGGTAATGTTTCATGTCCAAAATAGTGCTGCTTCCTATCAATTTCTTCAAGTAACAAAGCTCCCCAATATTCATCACTAGTATTCATCTACAAGATCCTGAGACTTGTGGTTGGAATTCTTAAGAGGTATCGGTTGCTTGCATAATTCCTTGAGTTTTCGAACTACATTGATTTGATCAGGACCCCAAGGGGTGAGTTTTTTCTAAGCAATCTAGAAAGGTGGCTGGTATAATGAGAAACTCTAGGTATGAAGGTTTTGACATAGATGATAATCCTAAGAAATTGTTGAATTTCTTTTTTGGAAAGGTTTTGATCAGGGAACTGAGGAAGGTTTTTTACAAGGTGAGGACTGGGTTGAATAGAACCATTAACAATTTTCATCCAAAGATATTCGACTTTAGAAAGCCCAGTGTGGCTTTTCCTTTCAGAAAGCATAATTCCATGGGATTTAACAAGATCAAAGAAATTGGGTTAAAATTTTCTCATGAGTATCGTCATCCTTACTAAAGAGAAGGATGTCATCATTGTACACCAAAGTCGTGGAAAGAATTGGTTCAAAAATACTGACCACTGCTTTTGAAATATTGATGGTACAATTTCAAATGGAATTACTGTCCATTGATACTGAATATTAGGGATACAAAAGCAGTTTTATATCTTTCTTCAAGAAAAATCCCCAAGTCCCAGAATCCATCTCTCAGATCAAATTTTGAAAAAAAAAAAAATGGCCCTTTCAAATGAACAAAAAGATTTTGAATAGAGGGCAAAGGAAATATTCATCTTGAAAGAATTGATTTGGGGGTTTATAATCAATAACAAGTCATTTCTTTTTCTGAATTTGTTCACTTCTTTTGTTAGTATAAAATGCCTGAGAAGCCCAAATAGATTTAGTTGGTTGAATCAAACCTTGTTTTAAAAGCATCTCACATTCTCTCTTTGCAAGTTTTAAGTCATCAGTTTTCATACTTGGGCGAGTAGTCGGATTTACATCTTCATTAAGCTTAAAAGGAAGCCTAACAAAGTACTTCTCATTCTTTCAAAGTGGATTTGGATTTTTAAACTGTAGCAGCCAATGGTGCAATGTATGAGGCAGGATTAATACTAATATCTTTAAATTTTTCTGGAGCTTGAGATAATACTAAAATAAGATAAGGTTGGAAGATTGAATTCGTTGGGGAAGAATCCTCAATTGATTTACTTTGCTGATAACATCCCATCCTAACAAAAGCTATTTTTTATGAAGTCCATTTCCATAGACTTTTGTCCATATGATGTTCTTGAAAAGAACTTAATACCAATAGGGACCTTAGTGATTAATCCTGCAACAATAAATTTATCTTTAGATTTTTCTCAGATTTCTTTTGGCCAAAAGGATGGATCAAGCATTATCTTGTAAGAACCAGCATCAATTAATGTGACAACCTTAATAGGCTTAGCATATTTTGATACTAATAAATTTACTTGCACATGAGGCCTTACTAGAGATGAATCCTTTGGAGTCATTTCTAGTAAAATAGTTAAAAGCTAAATGATCAAAATCTACCAACAGCGTTAAAGTTCAGATCCAAATATCTGATGCCAAGCAAGTTGATACAGCCATCATGACCACTTTACACCATCAAATAGTGTACAGACTATAGAACCATGCACTTGCTCTACAAAAAAAAGGCTCATCCAATGCCTTAATGGTTCTAGCAGATGCAAATAATGATGTCTCTATTGTTGTAGAGATACCCAGACAAATCCAAAGATCAGATCTTAATAAGTTAATCCCTATTCAGTGGATTACTAACTATTAAAATCTCCATCAAGTACAACAACTAGTACAGGCAGCTACATCTGTACTCTCTAGACTTCTAGATGGAAAGATGGTTTACAAGTTTACCATTCCAAAAGAAGAAGGCCCAAGGCTTTCTTTCTCTCAGATGATGATTAAACGGTGGACAACAAAGAAGCTCGGTGACAAGAAAAGGTTCCAGTCCATTTCTTTGGCACCCATGGAAATCTCTCATATACTAACAAGATTAATTGTCACTTCATATGGGATGTTCCTGGAACAGGAATGTGTGATCCAGATTGCTCATGTGATAAGTATGATTTTGATGAGGATCACCCAAGAAAAAATAGATTGGAAAAGAAGAAAAATGGAACCTGCAAGATGTCCATTGAATATGTAACACCCCAAATTCAGAAACTTTATCCTAACCCGGCAATGTCACTATTTACTCAGTGACACGAATTTGCGAAAATCCAAAAGAATTTAAAACCAAATAAGAAATACTTAATAATTAACAAAAACCATTCTAGCCAACAACCATCTTAATCCATAACGTTCATTTAAATTAACTTCAGGGTATCATGGTTTGCCCACAAGCGACCTCCTCGCACCATCTGGCTACACATCACCTGAAATGCAAAATGAGAGAAATGGAATGAGCTATAAAGCCCAATAAGTAAATCTCATGCATGAATGCATGAACATGTCCTACATGTCATGAATTATAAAATCTCACTTTCTCAATGAAAACTTTCAAGTCATTTTTTGGTATAACCTTTCCATAAAGTCTTTTCTTTCAAAATGCAAGAACTTTGTAAAACCTTTCATTTCATTACTTTCGTGAGCTTACTAGAGTGTAATGCCTAGTCATTAAGCTGCAGTGGGCCATTTGTTCTTTGGAACCCGATTACATTTCTACCGGTAGAACGGCAAAGCGGTTAACATTCCTTTACTTTTCCTTTCATCTCTTCACCTCCCAGAGGTGATTCATTACCTCCCTCCCAGAGGGTCAGTTCGAGTGTGTCGGTCTCCCACGCCCCATTTCCCACTCACATCTTTCATGGCCAGGTTTACACTCTCCAAAAACTTTAACATTTTCCTGAACACGTTACAATTTATAAATACATTCCCTTTCAAAATTTCATCTCATAAACTATTCACTTTCTAAATGTATGAATGGCTCATGCCAGGAATGATGTAGAACGCTAACTACATGCCCATGACATGAAATGCATACAACTGTAATTAACATGCCATTCGACGTAATAATGGTGCAAGATATTAAACACGTAAAAACATTCCACCAATCAACACATTTTATAACACAATCCCATACCGCCACCACATAACACACAACAAAAGAGATAGGCGGGTATGGGGGTTTATTTGCATAGAATCTCATATACAACACATTAACCCACCAAAGAAATTCAGATATATCCATTCATATGCATTAATGAAATGTGAGAATTTACTTACATAGAACTCAGATTCAATAACCACAACAAATATACGTTAATGAGAATGTGAGAGTTTACTTACATAAAACGCAGATTCAATACACATTCAATTCACCTAAGAGCAATTTAATTATAACAACAACACATATACATTAATGAAAATGAGATAATTTACTTACCCGAAGTCCTTTCCGTTAAAGGTTTCTTATTTGAATTGCGAAGTGAAATCCCTCCACTGTTCTCAATGTTAAGGTACTCAAAACGACCTAATTTTGATTACAGAAGGAAAGTTCATTTAGTACGACTGTCCCAACTTAGCTATTCAAGGTTTGTTCCAACAATGTCGTTTGCCAATTATTAATCCATACTTAGTTCCCTCATTACCAATTATCACGTCTTTCAAGGGTACAATTTAAACTTCTTCGCTCAGGTATTAAACCTAATCTATGTTYTCCCACAATTTCACTTTAGGATATAATTTCATAGGTCATAAATTTTAATATTAATTAATAATATTTTCACCTTTTAAGTTCACAAAGTCCAAGTGTCTTGGAAGTGGTATTGGATTCTCGGGCGTGCGCTCAAGCGGCGCGCGCAACAGCCCTGGGCATCTATGCGCTTGCTGGGCGCCTAAGCATTCCCCGTTCTAGAAACTGGCAATAGCCAGCACAGCCTTAATTTTTCGGGGGTACTTCGGCGACGAGTAGAATAGCAATGGCACAAGGTCTGGTCGGAGAGATGAAGGAACCCGCGATAGCAAGCTGAGGACTCAACCTCCGTGCTGTTTCTGGACTGATTAGGCTTCTCTGGATGACAATTGGAAAGTCGCAACCGGTGAACAGAGGGGATTCGATTGAGCAGAGGGGAAGAAAAAGAAGATGAAGGCAGATCTAGGTTGACAGCTTAGTCCAGAGTGGCTATGGCAAACTTCGGTCATGATCACGCGCCTCTGGCGTGCAGCAACCCACTACTATGTAACAGCGGCAGCGAGCAGCAGTCGAGGATGGACGACACGCATCAATAAGGATTGGCTGTGCGAGTCGCACTGCAGCGCTTCTCCAAGTGGCTATAAATCTAGGCGCAGCTCCGAGAATTCGAGCACTGGCAATGCGTGCTGTGAGCGGCGTCTTTCGAGCACTGGCATAAAAAGAATGATTTGACTAGACAGCAACTACAGACCAGCAGATCTAGACAGCAACGAGGGTCGTACGCTTCACAGAGCGATTAGAGCAGAAAGAACTCCGATCCAGCCACGTTGCAGACGAATTGTGAGTGTTGTATGCTGGTCGCTGCGACAAGGGTGGTGTACAACAATAAGCAGAGATGCGAAGAGGTGAGCAGTCAGCAGAGGGAGCAAGAGGTAGCATTGTGCAGCGGAGAAGAATTTTTGGAATGGGGCGGCGTGGTAGGGTTTTCTGGGAGTGTGCGGCGGCGGCATAATGGGGAAAAAGAAGAAGAAGACTTACAAGCTTTCTTTTRATAATGGTCTAACTTCCGATTGAGAAACGAATAGGCCCACTAATTGAGCCTCTAACTAACTAAGGACCTTAATTTGACAAATAGGAAAATTCCRTACTTATTGGAATAACAATCACATAGAAAATTGTCCAACCCTAGTTGGCACACAAATTCACAAGATCAAACAAAAATTCTTAAAAGTAAAAATCCCGGGTATTACAAAATATCCTGATGATGAGCCTAACAGCTCTCAAAGGGGTTCTAAACCAAAGAGATCTACTCTAGATATCTTTGAGCCTTTAGAGCCAAGAAGGATGTCATYAATCTGTAAACTTTTAAAAGTTCTAGCTCCACCTACATTGGTGAGATGTTCCATATATAAATCACCATATGTCAAGAAGTCAACTCAACCTAAGCCAATTCCCTGGATGATGTTTTCCTCTACCTCTGATTTTGTACCCTTGGAAAGAAAAAGGGATGAAAAGGAAAAGATCACCACAGCTTCTTTTGTTATGGCAAGAGGAATTGACAACATGGGAAGATCTGTTCCTATTCAGGAATCAGAAGAAGCTCTTAACTGGCAAATCAAAAATGCTCTAGCCCAAAATCAAGTCCAAGATTGATAACAAAGTAGACATGGTCATCTCTGAGGTATAGGTCATCAAAAAGAAAATAGGTCACCTTGAAAAGTTTTATCAGTCAATGGTTGAGAGATCCAATTAACTTGATAGGGATCTAAAAGATATAATCAAAATGAGACTTTTTGGTCCAGTTTTTGGCCAAAAAGAGCAGAAGAGAAGGAAGCTCATAGCAGAAATTGAAGATAGAGACAAGACACTGACAAGCATAGGGTCTTCCATCTTCATTACCTCCTACTTCACCAACATTCACTGAACATAGTTCAGATGTTTTTTATTTATTTCCTTCTATAAGAACTCCTAACCTAGTCTCTCCAACTTTCCCAAGTGTTTCTGTAACAACTACGACAACAACAACATACTACTCAACACCTCAAGTATCAAAACCTCCCATTTCTACAAATTTCTTTGTATTAAGAAATGAGGAAATGTAGAGACAGAAAAAGAAACGTGCCAGAGCTACAAAAGCAGCAAAAGTTAAAGGAAAGAAGAAAGTAGAAGCAGAAGAAACCATTAAAAAAGAATGTGACCATCAACAAGTCATGGTAGCAGATACAAACAGGGTTACAACAAATCCTGAGCCCATTCCAGATGCAAGAGCTATTCCAAAAAATGAATCACAAGGAGCTGATTCAAATTGTTCATTTGAATCTGAAAAATTTTTAAATGATAATGAGATTTTTGGTAATTGGGGTTTTTCAGAAGATGAACAGATGGATATGACAGCTATATTTATTGCTGATCCACAACCTCTGAAGACATTGAAGAAGTAGATGAAATTGAAAGTTCACAAAACAGACCTCAACCTCCTAAGGTTAAGAAAGATGTTTCAAAAGAACCATGCTTATAATTGATGATGTTCTAGTCAACAAGAGACGAGAAAGATTGCAAGAGTTCATAGCCTGGATAAACTCCAGGCTTCAGGAGCGAGAATTTCTTCCTAACATTCTTGCTGAATTCTATTCTCGATTAACTAGTTCAATGGGTGATTGGTTTGTTAATCTTGGTTCTTATAATCAAACTAAGTTGTTTGGTCTATCTTATAAAGAAACATTAGGACTTTTGTCTAAAGAATTTGTAGGAGATAAAATTTCTAATTTGAACAAGCATTTTAAAAGAATAATCTGAAATATTTTATGTTCTTGGTGGAACTCCAAATTTTAAACAAGTTTTATCTAACATCTCTTCCACAAGAATTACACCCTAACTGTAACACCCGGGATTTTACTTTTATGAATTTTTGTTTGATTTTACGTGAAGTTGTGTGCMAACTAGGTTGGACATTTTATATGTCATTAATATTTTGAAATCGTACGTTTAATAGGTACGAAAATATTGTCCGTGTCGAATAAGAGTTATCGTTTGGTTAAAGGCTCGACTCGTAGGCCTATTTATTTGTAGTCGGAAGTTGGGCTTTTTATCAAAATGAAGCCCATTACGTTTAATTTATGAATTTTGGGTTAGATTTAGATGGGAATGCCTGATGGGTTTAGGTTATGGCCCAAAAAAAAATTATATAAGAAAATAAAAAAGAAAGAAAAGAAAAGGAAAGAAATTAAAAAAAAGAAAAACCCTAAAGAAACTCTCATCTTCTTCCCGCCGCCGCCGCCGCCCAAACCTACCCACTCCTCTTCTTCTTCTCTTCTCGCCGCTGCCACTGCCGACACTTGTAGTGGCCGTCGTTTCACCTCCGCTGCTCATCTCCACCGAACCCAAGCACCACCATAGGCCAAGCCACTCCCTTCAGCCTATCACCACTACAGTGCAATGGAGAGCAGCGCCGCGGGTAATGGAGTTGTGTTCTTCATCCTCTAATGATGCCACATCATCACTGCTGTCACCCATTCACTCTCCGATCGCATCTAGGTATTGGAGATCCAACCGCACATGCTGATAGCTTCATGCCTCTAAACCGCAGCCTCCGAAGATTCCTTGGTCGGTGAGACACGGAGTGCCCACGAACCAGTGCTCCACTTACCATTCCGATCAACTGAATCCGAAACCTTCTACTGCGACACCATCGCCGATGGGCTCTGAACCAGAAAAGATCCCGTCCTCTGAGCCATCAACAAGGCCGAGTTTGTTTGCTGAGACACCATCTCCGGTTTCTGCATGCCAAACAGTTGCCTCTGCTCGCCATGCTAAACAGTCGCCTCTGCTCGCATTCCACACCTTTTCTCATGCCAAATAGCCACCTCGGCTCACACTGACCAGGTCGTTCCATGCCGCTTGAGCCAATCTCATCTCCACCTTCTGGTTTTTTCCTGCCCAGATCCGTTGGCTGCCGTTTTGGCCCTTTATCCTTGCTGCTCTCGTCACCAGTTGTCTTTTGCCGCCAACCAGTCCCGGAAGTTGACAGATTATCTATCAACTGAGGCATTTTTGGCCAAGACGAGCGGACAGTAGTAGGACCGGCACTAAACGCCAGTCCCAACAATACCAGATGCCCAGAGGCACCAGGCGCCTAGCAAGAGGCCTAGCGCCAGACGCCTAGGTGTATCGACTCCCAGGCGCCCAGATGCTGTTGCACTTTGCTTGAGTGCATGCTCGAGGACCTATTGCCATTCTCGAGACATTTGGATATCGTGAACTTAAAGGTAAAAATGTTAACACATGATATTGAAATTTTATGACTTGTACGCAATTTTGCCCTAAAGTGAATTGATAAGAGAACATAGTTAGATTTATACCCAAGCTAAGGAATTTAAATTGTAACCTTCAAAATACATGATAACTGGTAATGTGGAAACTAAGAATGGATTAATAATTTATAAAGGACATTCTTGGATTAAACACATAATACCTAAGTTGGGATGATCGAACTACGTAGGCCCTCTTTTTGTAATCAACTAGTTCATTTCGAGGCCTTACGTTAAGATCGATTGAAGAAGTCTACTTCGCAACTTAAGTAAGAACCCGTTTACGTACAGGACTCTAGGTAAGTAATCCTCACATCTCATTAATTTTATGAATGAATATAATTGAACTGTTTTGGTTGCTCGAATATGTTTTGTATGGGATTGTATGATGATATGTGTATAATTGTGTGGATTGTTAATGTGTTTATATTTTGTAGCACTTTTATGTCAAATGATATGCTTTATATTTCATATCTCGTTCTATTTGTTAAATGTTATATTATATAAGGTTGTATACATTTCATGTCATGAACATTTAGTTAAAATTCTACATCACAATTGGCATGAGCCATTCACATATTTAGAAGGTGAATGGTTTAGGAATGGAATTTTAAAGCAAAACGTAAAGTTTTGAAAATGCTAAAGCTTTTGAAAAGGAGTGTAAACTTGGTCACAAAAGATGTGAGTAGAAAATGGGGCATGGGGGATCGGTGCCTCGACCCTACCCTCTTGGAGGGTGGGTAAGAATGGAATGTTCACCTCCTTAGAGGTGAAAGTATGAAAGAAAACCTTTTTTGAATGTTAACCGCTTTGCGATTCTACCGGTAGGAATAAAATCGGGTTCCAAATAAGAATGGTCCGCTGCAAGTTTAGTGGCTAGGCGTTACACTCTAATGAGCTCACGAACGAATGAAAGGAAATGGAATGTTTTACTATAAGTGAATTTTGAAAGAAATGTTTTGTAACAAGATTTTGAAAAAGGAATGCTTGGAAAGTAGTTTGTATTTAAAGGCGAAATTTTATAATTTCGTGACATGTAGGATAGGTTGATGCATTCATGCATTGAGGTTACTTACGGAGCTTTTTAGCTCATTTCTTTTCTTATGTGTCATTTCAAATGATATGTAACCAGATGGGGCGAGGAGGTCGCTTGTGGGCGACCTATGATACCCGAGAACTTGTTTCAAATCTTATTTTATGTAATAAGATGATTAAATATTTTTGAATGGTTTAAATTGCTGAGGCTTCCGCTGCCTTCATTTTTGAATAAATGCTGAGTTTGAATAATAGTTGATTATTTGAGAGTGGAATGATATAACATTCTCGGCTTAGGACGGTTTCTAGTCTGAGGGTGTTACACTAACATTGAAAAGCTCATGATTGAAGCAAACAGAAGCTTAGAATATCTTGGTATGGGAGAAATCCATCATATTACTCTCACTACTCATGAAAGACTATGTCATAGTCAGCAAGTCATTGCTAATTATTTCAAAAATGAGAAGCACATAAAGAAAGCATGTTTTAAGAAGTATGAAATTAGGTGTTCAAGACATGAAAAGTGTGTTTGCAAAAAGTCCTCCAAAAAGAAGAAAAAGAATTATTCATCAAAGAAAGGCAAAAAGTTCTTGAAGTGTTTTAGGAAAAAGAATTTTAACAAGAACTTTAAATCTGACTGATGCCTTATATGCAAGCAGAAAGGGAATTTTGCAAAAATATTGTTCTCAAAAGAAACCTAAGACAATGAAAATGATTTCACAGATGATGGCAAATCATACAAACTCAGATCTTGAGTCAGTTTATTCTGAACAAAGTCGACCAAATGATGACATAGTATTTGCCATAGAAGTCTTAGGGATGATTCTAATACTAGTTCTGGTATTAGTTCAGACAATTCTTTTCCTGATTATCCTATAATGCTTGCTAATTTTGTGAATTGTCAACCACATGTGCAGGTTCTTTTACTAACATCTAAGTATACTAAGCTTGTTAAGGCTATAGCTATGATCGATATAGGTGCTTACAAAACCATGATAGATCCTCAGTTATTATCAAAAGACATCTGGGAGCCATCTAACACAAAATTTGTCGCAGGTAATGGTGCAACTTATGAAGCAAGATTGATATCCAAGAAACCTATTAGGATGAAGTTCTTTTTTGAATGTGTTGTTTGGTTGAAAGTTTATGGAAATGGACTTCATGGAAAGAATGTTTTGCTTGGATGGGGTGCAATCAGTAAAGCAAAAAGATTGAGAATTCTCCCTGAGGGAATTCATTTTAAGCATTCTTTTCAGCCTTATCTATCATTTGCATTTACAGAAGTTCCTGGCAGATTTAACTTGATATCTCAAAAGTTACTTTCTTTATGTGTAGATTCACATGATAAATTCAAGCATCCAAGACTGTTAAGGAAGAATGAGGAATTCTTTGTTAAGCTTTGTTTTAAGCTTAATGAAAATGTTAATCTTACGAAAGCAACTCACCTAGGTATGACACCTAATGATCTTAAGTTAGCAACAGCTGAATATGAGGAGCTATTAAAATAAAACTTAATAGAATCAACTAAGTSTAGTTGGGCATGTCAAGCCTTTTATGTGAACAAGCGAAGTGAGTAGATTAGAGGAAAGAAGAGACTGGTCATAGATTATAAACCTTTAAATCAATTTTTGCAAGATGACAAATTTCCTTGCCCAATATACAAAATCTTTTTATACACTTACAAGGGCAAATGTTTTCCCAAAATTTAACTTAAAAGCAGGATTTTGGCAATTAGGAATTGTTCCTGAAGAATATTAGAAAGTAGCTTTTTGCATTCCTAATGCTCAATATCAATATGGACTATAATACCATTTGGTTTCAAGATTACCCCATTTGTTTCCCAAAAAATAATGATAAAAATCTCTGAGTCAAGTTTATCTACTATTTTGGCATACATTGATGATATCTTTCTTTTTAGTAAGGATGAGCTCAATCATGAGAAACTTCTAACCTAATTCTTTGAAATTTGTAACTCTCATGGTGTAACACCCCTAGATTAGGAAGAGCTAAGAGTATTACATTACATTACTCATAGAACAATCAACTACTATAGGAAATAAAAGAAGTCTTAACCCTTATCAAAGATTTTATAAAATTTGATAGAGTTTCTTTTGTGATTTCAATAATTAACCTTGCATACATTCAAAAAGTTCTCAACATTTTCAAACACCCATTCACAACGTATACTCCAACCTAAAAAAAATCCAACATAAAAGGTAATGTGCTCCAAAAATCTTTTATCAGCCCAACAATTATTTAAACTGAAATTTGAAGAACCTAAAAGAATTTAAAAGCACAATCAGCTAAACAAAATAAGAAATGGTCAATTACTATCTTAATCCTTCAAATTTGTTTAGAGTATACTTCAGGGTATCTTGATTTGCCAACAACCGACCTCCTCGCACCATCTGGCTACACATCACCTGAAATGCAAAATGAGAGAAATGGAATGAGCTATGAAGCCCAATAAGTAAATCTCATGCATGAATGTATGAACATGCCCTACATGTCATGAATCATAAAATCTCACTTTCTCATTGAAAACTTTCAAGTCATTTTCTTGTATAACCTTTCCATAAAGTCTTTTCTTTCAAAATGCAGGAACTTTGTAAAACCTTTCATTCCATTACTTTCGTAAGCTCACTAGAGTGTAACGCCTAGCCATTAAGTTGCAGTAGGCCATTTGTTCTTAGGAACCCGATTACATTTCTATCGGTAGAACTGCAAAACGGTTAACAATCCTTTACTTTTCCTTTCATCTCTTCACCTCCCAGAGGTGAATCATTACCTACCTCCTAGAGGGTCGATTAGGGTGTGCCGGTCCCCCACGCCCCATTTCCCACTCACATCTTTTATGGCTAGGTTTACACTTTTTTCCAAAAGTATTAACATTTTTCTGAACACGTTACAATTTCTAAATACATTCCCTTTCAAAATTTCATTTCCTAAGCTATTCACTTTCTAAATGTATGAATGGCCCATGCCTGGAATGATGTAGAACACTAACTACATGCTTATGACATGAAATGCATACAATCGTAATTAACATACCATTCGACATAATAATGGTACAAGATATGAAATACGTAAAAACATTCCACACAATCAACACATTTCATAACATAATCCCATACCGCCACCACATAACACACAACAAAAGAGAGAGGCAAATATGGAAGTTTACTTGCATAGAAATCTCATATCCAACATATTAGTCCACCTAAAGAAATTCAAATACATCCATTCATACAAATTTAATGAAATGTGAGAATTGATTTACATAGAACTCAGATTCAATACACATTCAATTCACCTAAGAGCAAATGAATTATAACCACAACACACATACATTAATGAGAACGTGAAAATTTACTTCCCCAGAGTCCTTTATGTTATAAGTTTCTTGTTTAAATCGCAAAGTGAAATCCTTCGACCGTTCTCAACGTTAAGGCACTCGAAACAACCTAATTTTGATTATAGAAGGAAAGTCCATTTAGTATGAATGTCCCAACTTAGATATTCAGGGTTTATTCCAACAATGTCATTTGGCAATTATTAATCCATACTTAGTTCCCACATTACCAATCATCACGTCTTTTAAGGGTACAATTTAAACTATTTCGCTCGGATATTAAACCTAATCCCTGTTCTCCTATAATTTTACTTTAGGATATAATTTCATAGGTCATAAATTTCAATATTAATTAGTAATCTTTTCAACTTTGAAGTCCATAAAATCCAAGTGTCTCAAGCGACGCGCGCAACAACCCAGGGCATCTGGGCGTCTGGTGCCTCAGTGCTAGCGTGGGCCACTGGGCACTTGTTGGGGCCAGTGCTGGCACTGAGCGCTTGGTACTTGTTGCTGCTCCTTGTTCGTGGCCGAAACTCAGCTGATCGGCCAAAATACTCTGCCATTGGCAACAATAGTCTAGCAGTAACGACCAAGAGCAGAGGTGACAGCGAAGCAACCAGCAGTGCGCTGCCCCGAGCAGTCACGGTTCTAATGTACAGATCAAAACCTGGCGCAACCATGGAGATGCCGATCGAGTAGAGAAGAAAAAGAAGAAGATAAAGGCAGATCTGGGTGACCTGTAACACCCCTAGATTAGGAACCTTTATCCTAACCCAGGAATGTCACCATTTACTCAACTGACACGAATTTGCGAAAGCATCAAAAGAATTTAAACCAAGTAATAAATACTTAATAAAACCATCCTAATCCATAACATTCATTTACATTGACTTCAGGGTATCATGGTTTGCTCACAAGCGACCTYCTCGCCCCATCTACTTACACATCATCTGAAATGAAAAATTAAGAGAGAAGAATGAGTTAAAAAGCCCAGTAAGTAAACCTCATTCCTGAATGCATTAACATATCCTACATGTCAAGAAGTTATAAAATTTTGCCTTTTTAAATAAAAAACTTTTGAAACATTCCCTTTTTGAAATCTCTCTATAAAACCTTTCCTTCAAAATTTACATCTTGTAAAACATTCGATTTCYTTTTATTCGTGAGCTTACTAGAGTGTGACGCCTAACCATTAGGCTTGCGGTGGGCTATTCTTATTTGGAACCCGATTACATTCCTACCGATAGTATTGCAGAGTGGTTAACATTCTTTCATTCTCTTCAACTCCCCGAGGTGAATCATTACCTACCCTCTCCGAGGGTAAATCACATCCTTCATGGTAAGGTTTACACTCCTTTCTGAATATTTTAACATTTTTCTGAACACGTTACAATTTATAAAACACATTCCCTTTCAAAATTTCATTTCCTAAATCATTCACTTTCTAAATGTATGACTAGCTAATGCCAGGAATGATGTAGAGCACTAACTACATGCCCATGACATCAAATGCATACCAGTGTATATAACATACCATTGGACATGAAAAGGGGTACAAGATATAAAGTACATACAAATCATTCCACACAATTAACACATCTCACAACATAATCCCATACTGCCACCACATAACAAACGACACATATATATATCAATGACAATGAGAGAGTTTACTTACATACACATTCAATTCATGTAAGAAGATTCAATCATAATAACAACACACTTACATCAGCAATAAATGAGAATGAGAGAATTTACTTACCCGGAGTCCTTTAYGYTAAWGGTTTCTTATTTAAATCTMGAAGTGAAATCCTTCAACCGTTCTCAATGTTAGGGCACTCAAATCAACCTATTTGTGATTATAGAAAGAAAGTCTATTTAGTTCAATCGTCCCAACTTAGATATTCAAGGTTCATTCCAAGAATGTCATTTGTCAATTATTAATCCATACTTAGTCCCCACATTACCAATTATCACGTCTTTTAATGATATAATTTAAATTCCCTCGTTCCAGTATTAAACTTAATTTAGTTCTCCCACAATTTTACTTTATAATTTTATAAATCATAAATTTCAATATTAATTATTAATATTTTCACCTTTTAAGTAAGAAAGCCCAAGAGTCTCGGGAATGGTTTTGGGTTCTCGAGCGTCTAGGCTTCAGTGCATCTGGGCTTAGGTGCGCCTAGGTGTCAGGGCGTCARGATCCTGGGTGTCAGGCGTTGGGTGCCTGGGCGCTGAGCACTAGGGGCCTAGGCGCTTGCTGGGCACCTGGGCATCGGGCGCTGGGCTCCTGGGCTTTGCTATTGTCCCTTGTTGCTAGCTGAAAACTCAGTTGACCTGCAATCAGTCGACCTCCGGCAGTAGCCTGTTATTTGCCTCGCTGAGCACCAAAGAGGAAGACGAGTTGTTGGATTCAAGGGCCCCTACTTTTGGCAACGGGTTGCGCTCACAATAGGCTGCAGTAGCCCGCAGCAGCAACAACAGCGGCAGCACGCGAGGAAAATTTGGATCGGTTGCTCAGTATTTCTGGCAAGCAGATCGGTCGAGCTGAGAAGAAGAAGAAGAAGATGGAGGCAGAGCTGGACGGACCGCTTGATCTGGAGTGGCTATGGTCGACTCCGGTAGATGCGAAATCGTGCACCTATAGCATGCAGCAACTTGCTACGACGTGACCAGAAGCGGCAATGAGCAGTTGTAACATCCTGAATTTTTTCTTTATTATATTTATTTGATTTTACCTGAAATTTGTGTGCCAACTAGGGTTGGACATTTTATATGATTAATATTTTTAAATCGCACGTTTAATAGATGCGGAAATGTTGTCCATGTCAAATAAGAGTAATCGTTGGCTAAAGGCTCGCCTTGTGGGCCTATTTATTAGTTAGTCGGAAGTTGGGTTTTTTATCGAAAGAAAGCCCATTACATTTAATTTATGGGTTTTGCTTAGATTTGGATAGAAAGGCTCAACAGGCTGAGTTGCGGCCCAAAATAAAATTACAAAAAAAAAAAAAGGAAAAGAAAAGAAAAGAAAATATATAAGAAAATAAAAAGAAAGAAAAGAAAAGAAAAGAAAAAGAAAAACCCTAAAGGAACCATTCATCTTCTTCCTCCTGTCGCCGTCGCTACCGCCGCCGCCGTCGTCGTTTCCCCTCTGCCTGACCCGACGCTACTCGTCATGGTTTTCCCTTGCTTCTCCTTTTCTTTTCCCTTCCTTCACTGCCGATGCTTGAAGTGGCCACTGTTTGCCACGACATGCGATCGGCTGCCGCACTAGACCACGTCGCTTCTCGAACGCCACTCGCACTACGCGTTGTGGAGGCTGTCTGCTCGAGTCGCTGCGAGGAGCACACAGCAGATCACATACTCCTCCCCGAGTCTCTTCTCCGACTTCCCTCTCATGCTCTCGGACTCGGATCGACGATCTAAGGTTCGCGTCAGCGCCGACCAAATGCGAAGCGGTTCGCCTCTAGATCTAGTAACCCATCATCTTCTTCTTCTTCTTCTTCTTCTTCTCGACGCGATCAGATCTGCCACCATCGTCTTCCTTCTCTGTAGGAACGACCGATGTGTGCGACACCATCGCTAGATCTGCCGCCATCATCTCCTTCTTTGTGGGAGCGACCAGATCTGTTCGATATCATCGCTAGACCTGCCGTCATTACCCATTTTCCTGCTCGGCAACCAGATCTGCCGCTGCTATCTTCTTCTCCTTCTCTGCTCAACATTTTTCCTCTTCGACAAAAGCCTGATCCCTTGTTCCTGGCCATCACTCTGCCCTCTTCCTTGCTGCTCTCGCCACCGAACGACACTGTTTGTGACCGAAATCGTGACCCGCTGATTTGCGGAGTGGTTGTTCAATAAGGGCAACAACAAGTGCAGTGCCAGCAAGTGTTTTGGTCTCGTGGGTTGTCCCTAACTCGTCGGATTCAGAGTCACCGAAGGTTGACCAGAAACATTGCCTGCCAGTCGTGAGATTGTTTGGCTAAGAACAAGGCCCGGCACTCAACAGTGCCAGATCCAGCCGTGCCCAGTAGCACCAAGCGCCCAGCGCCCAGCAAGCGCCTAAGCGCCTAGGCACACCGACCGCCCAAGTGCCACCGACGCAGACCGCCGATGCCAGTGCCGACCGCCCAAGCCCAGGCCTAGCTGACCGACGCAGTGCCCGACCGACACTAGTGGGCCCAGCGCCTAGATCGCCCGATGCCAGATGCTATTGCAGCGCACGCCCTAAGGACCTATCGCCATTCCTGAGACATTTGAATACATAATTATGCCCTAAAGTGAATTGATGAGAGAACATAGTTAGATTTATACCCGAGCTAAGGAATTTAAATTGTAACATTAAAAGACATGATAATTGGTAATGCGGGAACTAAAAATGGATTAATAATTAATAAAGGACATTCTTGAATTAAACACATAATACCTAAGTTGGGACGATCGAACTAAGTAAACCCTCTTTCTGTAATCAACTAGGTCATTTCGAGGCTTCATGATAAGATCGGTTGAAGGAGTTCATGTCACAACATAAGTAAGAACCCGTTAACGTAAAGGACTCTGGGTAAGTAATCCTCCCATCTCATTAACATTACAAATAAATGAAATTGAATGCTTTTAATTGCTTTAGTATGTTTTGTATGAGATTCTATGTTGATGTGTGTAATTGTGAAGAATGTTAATGTGTTCGTATCCAGTAGCACCTTTATGTTAAAGAATATGCTATTATCTTTCATATCCTGTAATATTTGTTGAATGTTATATTACATAAAGTTGTGTGTGTTTCATGTCATAAGCATGTAGTTAGAATTCTACATCACATTTGGCACAAGCCTTTCACACACTTAGAAAGTGAAAGGTTAGAAAATGAAATTTTAAAGGAAAAGGTTAAAGTTTTGAAAATGTTAAAGTTTTCGGAAATGARTGTAAACCTAGCCACAAAAGATGTGAGTGGGAAATGGGGCGTGGGGGACCGGTGCACCCGACCCTACCCTCTGGTAAGAATGTTCACCTCCTTGGAGGTGAAAGTATGAAAGTTAAAAGAATGTAATGTTAACCGCTTTGCGGTTCTATCGGTAGAAATGGAACCGGGTTCCAAATAACTATGGCCTACTACAGAGCTTAGTGGCTAGGCTTTACACTCTAGTGAACTCACGAATGAAAGGAAATGGAATGTTTTTACAGTAAGTAAATTTTGAAGGAATGTTTGGAAATTTTTCATTTAAGAGGCGAAAACTTAAAATTTCATGACATGTTCATACATTCATGCAGGACATGTTCATACATTCATRCATGAGGTTACTTACTGGGCTTTCTAGCTCATTTCTTTTCCTTGCATTTCATTTCAGATGATATGTAACCAGATAGAGCAAGGAGGTYACTTATGGGCAAGCTATGATACGCAGGAACTGGTTTTTAACTTATTTCATGTAATAAGATTAATATTTCTAAATGTTTTAAATTCTTGAGGCTTCCGCTATATTTCTCTTTTGAATAAATGTTGAGTTTAAATGATAGTTGATTATTGCGAGTGAAATGATGTAACATTCCCGGGTTAGGATAAGGTTTTTAACATGGGGATGTTATAGCAGTAGACGAGGATTGGCTGTGTGGGTGGCGTTACAGCATTTCTCCGAGCAGCTACAGATCTAATGCGAGCAGATGTGTCACGGTTCCAAGAAATCGAGCACTGGCATGGAAGGGATGATCTGAGCAGACAACAACTGCGGACCAGTAGATCTGGACAGCAACGAGGGCCGCCCGCTTCGTCAAGCGATCTGAGCAGAAAGAACTCTAGTCCAGTCATGTTGCAGAAGAATTGTGAGGGCAGCATGCTGGTCGTGGCGACGAGGGTGGCGTGCATCAATGAGCAGAGATGCAGAGAGCCGAGCGGTCGGTAGAGGGAGAAAGAGGCAGTGGCAATTCTAGACGGCAGTGGCAAGAAAAGAAGAGGAAAGAGGCGGGAAGGGTTTGGGAGTGGGCGGCGGCAGCGTAAAGGGGAGGAAAATGTAGATGGGTTAGGGTTTCTTCTTTTTTTTTTTTTTTTTTTTTTTAATAACTTGGGCCCTAATCTAAATTTTTTGGTCTTTGCCGTCCGTAACTAATCCAATTCATTAAATTAAATCAACGGCGTTCTTTCGATGAAAATTTAGTTTTCTGAATGAAAACGAATTAGCCTAATGAGTCGAGCCTCTAACTAACCAAGGGTCCTAATCCGACAAAAACGATTATTTCGTACTTATTAAACGTACAATTAAAACAATAACCACATAGAATGTTATCCAACCCTAGTTGGCACGTAAATTCACACAATCAAATAAAAATTAATAAAAAGAAATCTCAGATATTACAATACTTTACCCTATAAAATAAATTTCGTCCTCGAAATTTAGAGCTCTCTAAAACATTGTGGATACTTAGTACGCATCTCGTTTGTTTCTTTCATGTGTTGCCTCCTAAGGAGCCATATCAATAGTAGCCTGATCACAGATCAATCTTAGAAAAACATCTATCACCTGAAATTGATCAACAAATCATCAACCCTAGACAATGGGTGTCTATTCGTTATCGTCACCTTGTCCAATTCTATATAGTCTATACATAACCTCATAGATCCATCATTCTTCTTCATGARCAATACATRTGCAACCAATGGTGAAAACTAGGTACATGATCATTAATTCCATTAGTAGGACTAGTTTTCCAACTAAACCTCAAAAAATATTCTTGAAATATTATTAAAAGAACATTAGATACACCAATGATATTTTAACTTTTCCCGCAATAAATCACATTTTGGCTTTTTATAATTCTTGAAGATCCATAAACCCTATTTTATATATTGATAAGCTTACATAGATCATCACATCTTAAATTGCGGTAGATCCAACCTACCATATTTATTCCTATGAATTCTAATTCCTTTTCTCAAAAACATCTTAATCTCCTTAATTTTAATTAAAATCAAATCAACTTCTTAAAGAAGAAATTTTAACAATCTCCAAACAAAATAGAAATTCAACACAATGATCTTATCATCAACGCCAAAACCATCAAATGTCAAAATCAAAATCTTATAGTCCGAAATCAAATCATAAATTTGTTCTTAATTCCTTTYAGCATCTTGGAATCAAAATCACATACCATTTACCTCTCCTTATGAAAAAAATACTTCGTTTAAAGAACTATCCCAACCAAAGTTAAACCTATTCAAATTGATCAAGAACTCCTTGATCATTGTCAAAAGAAATTCAATATCTTACTTATCAGAGATTATCCATGTAACACCCCCAGATTAGGAACCTCATCCTAACCCGGGAATGTTACGTCATTCCATTCGCAAATAATCGACTATCATTTAATACTCAACATTCATTCAAAAATAAAGGTAGCGGAAGTCTCAAACAATTTTAAACCATTAAAAATCAAGACAGCGGAAGTTTCAAGAATTTAAACTATTCAAAAATAATATATATTATTACATAAATCAACTCGAAAATCAATTCCCGGGTATCGTAGCTCGCCCGCAAGCGACCTCCTTTCCCCATCTGGTTACATATCATCTGCAATGAAACATGAGGGAAGGGAATGAGCTAAAAAGCCCAGTAAGTAACCTCATGTATGAATGCATGAACATGTCCTACATGTAAAAATTCAAGTTCCTCATTTTTAATGAAAAACTTCTCGAAAACATTCCATTTTCAAAACTCATTACAAACATTCTCTTCAAAATTCTCTTACAATAAAAACTTTCCATTTCTATTTGTTCGTTCGCGAGCTTGCTAAAGTGTAGCGCCTAGCCATTAGGCTGCAGTGGGCCATTTGTTCTTTGGAACCCGATTACATTCTCTTCCTTTACTTTTCCTTTTTCTCTTCACCTCCCAGAGGGTCGATTCGGGTGCGCCGGTCCCCCACGCCCCATTTCCCACTCACATCCTTCATGGCTAGTATTACACTCCTTTCTTAAAACTTAACATTTCCAAAACTTTAATCTTTTCCTTCAAAATTTCATCTTCTAATCGTTCACTTCCTAAATGCGTGAACGGCTCATGCCAAATGTGATGTAAACTTCTAACTACATGCTCATGACATGAAATGCATCAATATTATATTAGAATAACGTTCAATTAAATAGTTACATGATATGAAAACAATCAACAGCATTCTTCAACCATAAAGTACTACTAAATTGAACAATTCCAACTTTCATCACAATTCCACACATCAAATAAAAGTTCATACAAACAACATATTCCAACAATTAAAGCTATTCAAATTCGTTTATTTATAATGATATGAATGAGAAGATTACTTACATAAATCCTCCAGATTAAAGAAATAATCACACACATACGTAATGAGAGAGAGGATTACTTAAATATAAGAATCTCAGATTAAATAACAAATCACACACAGTACATTTAATGAGATGAGAGGATTACTTTACCCGAAGTCCTGTACGTAAGGGGTTCTTAAAAACCCCCTTAAGTTGTGAAGTGCGGACTTCCTCAAATCGTGCTCAACGTAGGCCCTCGAAATAACCTAGTTGATTACAAAAGAAGGTCACTTAGTTTCGATCGTTTCAACTTAAGTATTAAGGTTAATTCCAAACATGGTCCTTTATAAGTTCATAAATCGCATTTAGTTTCTCATAAAATGCATATTAATTTTTAAGGGTACAACCCGACTCCCTTAGCATCGGGTATAAACCCTACCTATACGTTACTCATGAATTCACGTCAAGGTGATATTGTAATTACTAAATTCCATACATTTTAATATTAAATATTAGCCTTCTCAACCTTGAACTCCACCTGATGAAATCGGATGTTGCGGAGCTGTAAATGGATTCCCGAACTGCGTTCGAAAGGACCGTGCACAAATGGCCCTGGGGCCGTCTGGGCGCTCGGTGCGCTGGGCCGTCCGGGCGGCGGGCGCCTGGGCGCCTCCACCACTGGGCGCCTGGTGCTCTGGGCCAAGCAAGCTTGCCC